>JABSMS010014267.1:0-11009 GCA_018902275.1 Aleiodes sp. PSUC_FEM 10030003
TCAAAAAAGTTAATTTTTACACATGTTTTCCACTTGAAATTTCCTCAGCTTTCCAATAGAACTATAAAAATAAACCTATCTTTGATATTTCCCTCGATTTCTAGCGATTTCTATAATATATAACATCAAAACTAGGGAGTGTCCATTTTACCCCTTGTGGCCATTTTACCCCACCTTCCCCTAAGAATCCCTAAGCATCATATAATATTCAATTTTGGAACGATAAAAGCGAAGGTACATAATCTTATCGAAGATTATTCTAGATCATCCTTAGAAATCAATCTCTTGTGAAACTCTCCGGTAATCCCTTCTCCAACAAACCGGGAAGATATGATAAACTCCGAGAGCATGAATCGCATACATAGTAAGGAGAAGCGCAGTCTATTACAATGTTATCAAGCCATTGGATCGCTCATGTTCTTCTCTTTTTTCTCCTCCAGCTCGTGAATAAAGTTTGCAGTTTTTCTCTTTCACTCACGAGTTTATAGATGTGGATTATAGATACCTGGAGAATGAAGAAGCTTTGATCGTTCAGGAAATACATATTCCCTCGGTATCATGAAAGGGCTAGAACATGGAACTTATTGGTTCAATATCAGAAACTCACCTACTACATGAACGGATTTTGCAATAGGATATCGTTCAATTAAAATTAGGCAAAGGATAATAGGAAGAACGTCTTCAGTTTCCCTCTCAGAACGAAATTTCTTTGAAAACATTACTTCCCTTTCATTAGGCCAAAGCATTGGATGCTTGGCATGTTTTTGTTAATGATAATGATTTCGTTGAGAAGAATTTAATTAAAATGCCATTTTGTTGTCGTATTAACGTTTACATCCTTGCTTCTCGGTATTCACAATTGGAAATGCTGATAGTCAAGTGCAAGGCTCTATTAATTTTCAATGCTGAGAAAGGAAGAAAATTTTCTCGAGTTTCCCTGAAGTTGAGTGTATTGATAATGGGACACGCAGCGAGAGAGCAATATGGGCTGAGACGTGGAGAATCAACGAGAGTGGAAAGGAAGAAAAACCAATACTGCGAAACATTATTATCCTGCTAATGGTGTAGTGATACCTCTTTCACGTGTTATTAAATGTCGTCCAGATATTTCGAATAATCGAATTGAAATAGAGATCCATTGACTTTTAATTGAAAAGAAAGGAAAAGAATGGAAAAATAGAAAAAAATAATCACAAGAAAGATTTTTGATATTTTACGTAACACTTGCAATATAGTAAATAGAAAGAGTGGGTCATAGCCAGATGTTAAAGCTTGAATTTTAAAAGAAAGTACTTCCAAGAGCCAGTAAATGTTTCGATATTTTGTGTTTGATGGTAGTAGAAAAGCCCCGTCATGGACCATACAACCGATTGACTTCTGCTCCAATGTGTTCACGGAACGAATCGATTTTTCTACGTCCAATTTTCGGGGGAGTTTTGATGTACGCAGAGAAAAATAATGCATATGCAAATATATGTTTTAAAACGAAAGCATATCAAATAATTGGGAACCAAAGTGGATTTTTTTTTAATCTCGCATCGATCATGTACTTGTTTCATTTCATGGAGAAGGAAAAAAAATGTGTGAGGAGAGAGATGGAGAATTGATGCAGAGAGGATTATTTTTGAATTTGAAATAATTCCAGGAAATGATCGGTTCAATTTAATAAATTTCGTGAAGTTGTGAATGCGGTTAAAATTAATTTCATTTATAATCGCTCAAATACTCATTGTGATTAAAATCGATTAATTTAGCATTAGTTAACGACCAGTAAGGGAAATACTGAATAAAGAGATAAATATTTTCGTATTTTCCCTATAGAACGTTAAGATAGAACGAAATTTCGATCAAGGAGCTTCCATAGATAATTACTTTTGAAATTTTCAATCAACTCACCGAAGTAACCCATTAACGGAAGCTTTTAGAATTTCTTCGCAGAAATTTATTTTCATTAATTATACCAAACAAGTAGAAGCAATTCTTGTTATATCAACAGATGAGAATATGAGAAAAGTTTTCATCATCCTTGAGACAATGATGATTGTAGTTTGTCAAAGAATTCTCTCAATAAACTCTCAACACTCGGACCCAATTGTTTCAGCATCCACTTCGCGGTACTTGGGCAAACTATGATGACCCCGAGAATACTGATGGTTAGTGGTGCAAGAAAATTCCAAATGAACTGTTGGAAGATAAACAACGATCTAATTAACGGAAGATTATACATCATTTTATAAAGTACCGCAGCTCAAACGCTAATTTTCAAGATGGAAAAATCCATTTTCTGATTACCCCCAGCCAAGTTCTGGTCACGTATATATCTCAATTTCGTACTAGGGGAAATGGGGCGAATGGACATTTGAGCAAAACATCGTGAGATTGAATTTTTCAAGGATCCCAGTGGAAAGGTGAAACATTTCTGTCGGAAACCATGTGTTAAAATTGATTTTTCATTTGTTTTACTAAAATCCGAAAATTGAAGGCTTCACCATTTTGAAAATTTTGAAAATTTTCCCTTTGAACTCAGTTTTTCTGGAGTTTATGTCATTTTTAAAAGGAAAAAAGTCATCAACGATAAAGAAATTCCCTTCAATTTTTGATAGAAACCGTCGAATATCTAATGAAATTTCAAAAATCGATTCTAGCACGCATTTTCCAACGGAAATTTACTGAGCTTTTCAGGGAAGACATTAGAAGAATCCCATCTCAAATATTGGCATCTGTACGGCACCCAAAAATCTCTTGGGAATAATTCTATGCGCTATTAAATTTTTCCCATGGCAATTTGAAATTTGAATGAGCCTTGGTTTTGTATCACTTTAGCCATTATTTTTCGGAAAGCAAAAATTCTACTCACGTTTAAGAACCAGCATACAACAATCCATCCAAGTAAAACTGTACCAGCTGTACTAAAATATGGTGCATACTCTGGCCGTAGAAAGCATTGAAGATATGGTACTTTCTCCCCAAGATCAGCCAAAATAACCTCCATCTGTCGTTTCATGTCACACAGAAACATAGCGTTCATGAAATATTAATGCCACACAGTCTCACTGAATAATTAATACAATATCGGGCGATAGATGTTGAATCTTTAACATTTCAAATCCCACTGCCGTTGTAGACTCATCGATCGATGATACAACGAAATTAGAAAAGCCCAACATTTTACAAACGCAAGATCAACTTAAATTTAAAGCTATGATGAATTAATAAAACTCCACGCTTAAAGACAGACAGTGGTAATTTTATAATCCGTCACTTTCAGTGATAATTTGCATTAAATAAATAAATTCTACACTTTTTCGAGAGGAGAATGAAAATGATAGTGAAGGAGAGTAAATTGAAGAGAAAATATTTCTTTACAAATGTAGTTTTTAGTTCTTTCACGGCAAAGTAATGGGAACGTGGCAAACATTAAAGTAGGTGAGAAAATTACATCAGCGTTGAGGCAAGTGGCACTTTTGCGTGTTTTTTTACTTTTTCTCAAACGAAGAAAAAGAAAGAGAAGAAAATGAAATATGTATGCACGACTTTGACCAATTTCCTCTACAACGTGACGCGAAGAGTTAGAGAAAGAGAGAGGGAGATGAAAAAATGTTGCTTTGTAAGAAAACTGGGATAAAAGGAAATATACAAAATACTTACATCCATTGTGCAGAAGAATTTAATATAATTTTTAATTCTTTAACTCACAAAAAATTTATTCCAATTCACAAAATTAGCTTATTAAATGAATTTAATGAGATGAGTTACAAAAAAAATCAATTTCCTTTAAACATTTATATGATGACGATCAACCGGAAGTTTTCCAATTTCTTCGATTCAACCTACTTTCACACCATTCAATAAACTTTTATCCCTTTTCATGGAAAATGATTGTAACGTGAAAGCTGCATTTGAAATTCAACGAAAGTTTCTCTGAACTTTTTCATTTCGTAAATCCAATGCGATATAAAGGCAGCACCTTTTATTATCTCCGTACTTTTTTTTAATTAATAAAATAGCATTTCAACTTTGAAAGATTCTTTCGAATTGGAAAATTTGCATTATTACCAGTCTCTCTACATCAAGAAAAGAAATATGCAACAAACCAGAATGATGAATATTTCTAGGAAATTCCAAAATTATTTCAATGAACATCCAAAGTAAAGAGGATTGTGTGTGGTCAATAACAGTAACCAAGAAATGAAATTGAAACGCAGCGAGTTTATACAGAAAGATGGTTTGTCAGTCCCTTTGTTTAATTTTAGTGTGATCTAAAGACTTTATGGCAGACGTAGTTCTCTAACATACAGAATTTCATTGTCTAGGATAATGAGCAGTGGAAATAATTATGGTTTCGCCAGGATAACGCACAACCCTCCTGTTTGTCCTTCCAAAGCAAGTTCTCCATTGTTTCAACACGTCATTATGATTATTAAAACCACATATTCAACTTGGTTCATTATTTTTTACTACAGAATTTTTACAAATTAATTAGCCAATTATTCAATGTGGAGTGTTACATAATGTACGTAATTTAACGTTTAATCATTCATCCTCTGAAGTGTGAAAATTTCTTCGTTGTCGCCGTTACACAGTTCGTAATGTAACAAACACCAGTAGACCAAAGTTTTACAGGGAATAACTCGTAATTACAACTATATAATTTGATTATCTTCATCGGGAACCTGCGGACAAAAAGATTTCATAGATTTTCCGATAATCTACGAATGAAGTGATTAAGAGAATTTCGAATTATTATTTTGATCTCAAAATATTTTCCAAAAACTCTGAATCCGAATTAGAGAAAAAATCCCTTCATCCTCACTAATAATTACCTCTTGTAATTCCCGCTCCTGCGATTCAATCAATTCAGCCGAAAATTCACCCTCCATATTGACTCTTCTGTATGGTACCGAGGCTGGGATAGTACCAATACATATTTCAGGGTTCGGCGAAAGGCATGATGGAAATTCAATCATACAACTACGAACAACACCGACTCCAGTTTCATTTGGGCACATTGTGGAAATTTTGTGTAAAATATTGTTCGTCATTTGGCCACACCGTACAATGGAGTACTGTACTTCAACCACGAGTTTCATAATTAACTAATTGCCATGGGGTGAGGTGTCAAAACTTAGACGTATATAAATCACAAAGCTCTTCGCAGCTTTCGCGATTGATATTCGTGAATAAATTTAATCATAACTATTCAAAGATTATGTAAAACCAAATGTAAGTAACAGAAAAATATTATTAGTGAGCTCCAATTTTTCTCGTTCATTTATTATTCGTTTTCAATTTGAATAATCCCTTAAAATCTGTCGCTCTTCAAATTGAAATGAAATTAAATGTATTCCCTTGATTGACAGAAACCATTTCCGTAATTTCGTGGTACTCGTATGACTCATAGAATCATACATTCAAATCCCATGTGGTACCGAGTATAACTATTAAGAAAATCAAATAATATCTCGAATTCCGTAAAAAAACGTTAGGAATGAAATTATTTCCCCTTGAGTATCGTTGTTCTTCCCCTTCATAATTTCTGAAGTTGATAATAAATTTCTATTTCTTTTTCTCCTTCGGCGTTCATTTCCATCTGTTCCTCTCCAGAATTGAACTTATCATACATTTATGGAGACACGAATTTTTCTTATTTATAACGAAAAATATTAACAGAATATTGATACTGAAGAGAATTGAAATAATAGTAGAAATATTGATAGAATGAATAAAGAATGTAAAAAGACATATTTTTCCGAAACAGTTGATGAAAATATGGAAAGAGAAGGATCGTTATCCTGGGATCTAGGAGGGATTTTATGTTATCATTTATATTCTCTACAAGTAATGACGATCCAAAAATAGAAGTATCATCCGATTGAACGAATTTCGAACGCATTTGGAATTAAATTCAACTAGTATGTTTGCTCGGAAACGCGCCATGCTCCAACGAATAGCAATTGCATTTGGTAACCTATTTCTTTTATTTATTTTTATTTATTTCCAAAGCTTGTTTATTCGTCTTTTTGAGTCATTAACCGGATCACGTAGCTGATAAGAGGTACATACAAACACAAGATAACATTTTATTTATGATGGTTCCCTGAAAAATAAACCTCTGCTCTTCAAACTGAGAAGTGGCATTGGAAGAGGAAAAGCTGCATACTTCAACATTATTTTATACAAACTAGTCCGTACTTCGCTATAAAAGGTATCAATCCATAATTCTCTACTAACAAGAGATTTACTCGCTAATAACTTTTTCACTTGAATATATTCATATGTGGATAGAACTTCAACTCACGGATAATAAGCGTCGGCTTTTCCGTAATAAGAACAGACAGACAGGTTGGCCAATTAAAATGCTGAATTCCAATAATTTCGTGATAACTGCCAAAAGAGTTAGCAATCCAGTGATGAATATCAGTGTAAAAAATTCAATGGCAATCAGTATAATCTGTAAATGAATAATGATGTTGATGAATTTTTCCCGATGATGATTTCATTGAATTTTATGGTTGGAATAAAATTGACTGCACCTTGATAATTGTCATAATTGAGTTACTAAAAAGTTCATGATGTAATTACGACATCCAAAGTTGAGTATGTGTGATAGTCAATTATATGTGTGCAATCCAAGTAATGAGCATTTTAATTCCCATGGTGGTGGTTTGTGAGCGTGAAAACGGAAGCTATTAAAACGGCGACAGGCCGAATTCTCTTGGGCACGAAAAAAATCACATCTATATAGTTATATGTATGTATGAGAAAAACGGGAAAAAAGTGACTCGATCATTTGTGATTGTCTTTTCATAACGAGAGTGAATCATTCAATGTTTGCTTTTTTTTCACCTCCGTAATTTTCTTCGCAAGTATAAAAGAATAGAAAAAAAATATGGAAGCTCGTACGTGTGTTTCTGTGATTGTAATTTTGACACCGAGCACGTGCTACACTGATGGCCTTAGACCCACGTTATAAACCACTGTAACACGCAGAGGGGGTTGAAGAATAAAAGACGATAGATAGTTGCAGGAGAGACCATAATTTTTAGACTTTTGCCCAGAGGGATCACAAAATCTACCAGCGTAGAATATTACGAGGATCTATTTAAAAAAACAGAGGAACCAACGACAATTCTTTGTCTCTTCACGAAGAGATGGGAATGAGAGAACAAATGATGGATATCAACTGGATTATGTGGTTATTCAATTTGTTATCTCTCTTTTATTAGAGAAAACAATATTTTCATTGAGATCTAATCAGAATGATTGAATTAATTCAGGGGTATTTCGTGGAAGTTGACATCAAACGAAATATCTTGTGAGTATCCACACTTTCAAGGGTTTGAATTTTGCATAGTGTAGTGCACTAAGTGTGTTGAGTAATGTCATCAAAGCAGATGTGTCTGGTATATTCACTGCGTTTTAATGGACAGAGAAAGAGAGTCTCTTCTGTGATTATAATACTGTGTGTGTAAGTGAGAAAAGTAGTGTGTACTCTTGTCTATTCTCTTTCATATTTTCTAGGCCGTGTGCCAAGTGCCTTTACTTGAGAAAGCTGAGGGTAAGCCAAGGATGTATTCCATGAGATAAACTTTTTCTTTGGTGGTAGGAGATATTTTATTTTCACCCTTTATCTTTCAAACAATGAAATTACTGAGGAACTGTGTGACATCTTGTAGTTTATCATGTAAGACTCGCACTGCGTCAGACACGGTCGGTTTTATCGTGCAGTCTCTTTACCTTCAGTACCTCAGTTACTCACGGAGCAAGCGAGAGAATGAAAAAGGTTAAATTCAATAGATACCTTTAAAAAATGTAGGTAAACATCAAATATATTCATTTTTGTTCTCAAAGTAATTTATTTGCTAGAAGAATAATCATTTACATATTCTATTAATCAAACATTTTCTCTAAATCTATATAAATCTCTATATAAACATCACGATAAAATATTTATCATCGTTTAACCCGCCATATATTCATAATTTCCGGATAATCTTTTTCTTAAATAAATAACAATCTCTTTCTCTTAAATTGATTGTGAGTAACTAAATCTCATATGAGGAGAATTCATATTAATTCTATTGTTCAATTTGTAGAATGAAAAAAAAGAAAAAAATATATTTACAAAGGAATATAATATGACTTCAGCCTTTTTCTTCCTTCGTCTTCATGGAATTACCTAGATAATATAATAGACTGTTTTTTCATCATGTTTCTACTATTTTCTTAATGTATAACAAGGTAATGATGATTATTGTCACTAATTTCATTGGTTAATATTTTCATAACATTATATATCAAATAATTTACAATTTATCAACGCACTATCGGGATAAAACCACTATATAAAAAAATACGGAGTGCGCAATAAATAACAATAAGATCCTCTGACATTAATCATTCAATTGTTCCTCTGAATTATTATCGATTTTCTCAAGTTATTGTCTGTTTTCAATTACATGGATTCAACAAGCTCTTAACAACACTACATGACTCGGTCAACGAATCTATAAACTCTCAATCTACACATAAAAGATTTTTTTTCTATTCTCCTTACAGTTTTTTCGTCTCTCAAGCTATTTGGAAGAATACTTTGGCAAGATAGTGATTACACGCAGAACTTGAAGCCTTCAAAATGCATGCAATTTCCTTCACAACACTTAAATTACTGAATATCATATTTGTTCTTACTGATCTAAATAAAATTATTTCACCGAGATCTTCAGGTGAATTAGGTTTTTTTAAAATTTGGCATCCTGTCGTCTCAGATTATTAGGTATTATAATAGTAACCACTGTACCAAATGCCAGCATACAACATAATGCAACATTTGCCCAAAAATCACCGTAATTATCGATGAGTGTACGATAAAGTATTGTCAGGATTATTCCGCATACTTGTGTAGCTGCATTCAATAATCCAGCTGATGTACCCTCCGGTTCTGGATACGTTAATTCAGCGGCAAATTCAAAGCCCACCGGCAAATAACCGGTCATAAAGAATCTGTTAACATAAATTTACAAAAAAATCACTGAATAAACTCAATAACTAAAATGGATTTAAATAATTAATTTGAAATTTACCCAAGTAGCGCAGCTGTGACGTACACAACAACAATTGTTCCACTATCAAGGGTGAATGTAAATATTATCAGACCCAGAAATGAGCACAGATAAATGCCCAGAGTTGTCTCTCTACAAATAAAATGAATGATCATGTTTTTAATTGGATTGTTAGCATTCTATTGTATTGAATGATTAATTGAATATTCACTTGAATTTGTGAGTTTTATCGAGAATAACACCACAGACAACTGATCCTGCCATACCAGCACAGACTATCGCCAGTCCAATTCGACCGGCATGAATTTCCGCCCCCTGAAATTCGAATTGTACATTATTATTCATTGGACTCTCAAAGATATAATTTTTACTGTTCTCAAAAATAATTTAAAGATGAATCGATGAAACTTTGTCTTTAGTTTTTACTTGGAATCTAAAGAGACGTTCTTCTTAGGTATTTCTTTCTGCAACTATAATTTCTTTCAATAAAAAAGTTTATCATAACTCTTTCTAACTCAATTAGTTGTTGAGATATTTTATGAAAACTGGGAGACAGAAAAATTGATTCATTTCATTTTACCACTTCGCTACTGGAGTATTACCGGAAAATGCAGCAGAACAATGTTATTGAGGAGGGTACTAATGCCGTAGAATATACCGACATTGATACCGTAACTGAGGAGCAGCAGCATATAACCATAATTGAGTATAAGCCTCTTGATTGATTGGAAAAAGTTTTCATTCTGCTCGGATTCTCTCTGAACTACCTGGGCTCGGCTCGGCGGTAAAGGAGGCTCATCTTTGAAAACTGAAGAAAAAATGAAAAATTATGTCCAACTATATTTCAGATATGCTATAAAATTTCGATCAAGTATCTTCATACGTACACAAAATTATTAGAACAAGTATCACAGAGCTTGCACCAGCTACAATGTAAAACATTGTTTGTAATCCATGTTGCACGACCGATTGATCAATACTATTTGGCACTAACATAGGCGGAAATAAAAAACCAATCGCAACGCCTAGCTGAAAACAGAAAGAACTATAAATTACAACATGCAAAAATAATTTACCCAACAAAAAGCAGAATAGTTGAATAAAAAGATTAACACAAGAATATCAACTCAATGACGAGACTAATCCGAATCTAAATCCTTGAAATTTTATCGGGTATTGTCACGATAACCCAACGATCAAACGACACCCGAGATGGTGTAAAGATATGAATATTATTTGATTTTATTGACTCCCAGAATTTCGAAAGATTTTTCTTCTCTCATCATTCTTTTTTATTATCGCTCGTTCCATGTACTATTCATGACGTGTCTAGACTCATGCAAATAGGAAGTGGTGTTCATTCTCTCCACACGAGTGACTGAAAGTGTAATTTGTCATACCATTTACTATCATTCATAATACATAGCCATTCATATTTAATTCGAGCGGGACCCTTGGAATGATTGTTAAATTTAGAGCATTACTCTCCAGTATATGTCGTCAGCATTTTTTTTAAACAAATCCTTATTATAAAGATTCTTTTCATATCCGGATTAACACAATTGCATAAACGAAGTATATTTTAAGTAGCGCAATTTAAATTGAATCATCTGTTGAAATTAATTCACGCGTATAACTTACGATCCCTACAATTTATAATAGGGTCGAATCGCTCTCCCTCCAATTTCTAATTTAACGTAGTATTAATCGTGGGTCCCTGACAAGCCACCAATTCCCATCTAATTTCACAACCTTCTACACCGACAAATTGTAATTTGCAATTTACCTTCAATTCAATGAAACTACATAATCCTAGATTTTGGTATTCAGAGTAAGTACACGGATTTAAATGTTATTTGCTAGTGTGCACCGAGAAGTTGAATCATAAAGCCATGAACCAGTAGCCTTCAAGTTAAACTGTGCGGCACTCTGAATAAATCATTACTC
>JABSMS010014278.1:0-12593 GCA_018902275.1 Aleiodes sp. PSUC_FEM 10030003
GGCGCTCATCTCTAATTCGAAATGTCAAGTTCGACTTTTCAAGATGGCGTTGTTCAATTCGAGATGTACATGCCATGTCTTTTATATAGTAGGAGGATAGGATAGTAGGACACGCGATTTTAATGAATTAATAAACTTTGCGATCAACAAAAGTTTGTTGAGCCTCGAAATGATTGAGTCCTGCACAAAGAAGCGAATGTTATTAGGTATTACGCTATTAGGCGGGTGAGTTTAGTTATTTGATTGGTTGGAAATATATTAGGTTATTTTTTTCTGAATGTTGAAATTACTGATTTCGCAGTTGACTTGATTTTTTGTAAATATCGCGGAATCTATGAGAGATACGGAAAATTTAATTTGGAGGTTTTTGGAGAGCGCATTCTCCTCTACAAAAAAAAATATCCACGGAATTTTTCGTGCCTGTTAGTTTCCGAAATATCCTGAGAAAACAAAGTAGACGTAAATTCAATTCCATGTTTTAAGGGAATTCGCGTGGGAGAATGGAAATCATTTACTAAATCCTTTTATTTTTTCACTGTATTTAAATGATTATTAACGATATTATTATCGTTCTATTGGCAGATTAACTATTCTGGTACTGATTGTCGAAAGCCATTGGACAGACAGCACCAGCAATAAACCATTTGTTGAGAATTTTGAACCCAATAACACTTGCGTTAATAATGGAGAACACGAGATAATTGAGGAGTGTCATCCCTGCAGTGCATTTGAAATTGCTAGTAAGAGCATCGGGATTTGCGTTCATGCAAGGTACAAGGAGGTCATCAAGTGTAAATCTGGAGAAATTATCATCAGAAGGTAAAGGAATTGTATTTTTTTTTAATTTTAAGGGAAAGAGGGGTAAAATGGACACACCCTAGTTTCGATGTAGTCAAATATTTTAAAAACTCCCTTTTTTCATGATTTCTTACAATTATTAATGGAGGTCCATTTTACCCCAGGGGTCTACTTTACTCCCTTCTCCCTTACATTGCAAAACGTAATTTGAGTAATGCTGATCATCTCTGAACTTTTCTAAATGTCCCTGACGTCATTTAATTAACAATTCAGTAGTGAAGAGGTAAAACAGGATAAGTCGATTTTTTTCGCCAATCTTCTCTTACAAATATGTCGGAAACTAATGGAGATACGCCCTTTTTGCCCTGATGCATTTTTATAGAGAATTTCAAGAGCTACAAAAAAGCATTAGGGCAACAAGGACGTATCTCCATTAGTTTCTGAGATATTTGAGAAAAACAATAGACCGGGAAAATCGACTTATCCTGTTTTACGTCTTCGCTACTGAACTATTATTTTTTCACAATTAACTTCGTTGATTTGATATTTTCACTCAACTAAAACATTTTTTTAAATAACTAATCATAACTTCCCGAAATTTATTTTCAGCTGCGACCGAGTAATTTGGCTAGAGGAGAATACCTTCCTAAAATTCGAGGGATCTATGCTAGCACTATCAATAATTTCCTGCATAACAGTCTTCTGGCGTGAGAATATTCTCCGCAAAAGAATAATCCGGAAAGTAGCACGACAATTGCGGGGAACCGTATGACACTAACTCATTCTCCCTCAAAATCTCCCCAAAGATAAAAATTAAAATGGAAGAAATTTATTTGGAATTGTTTTCAAATAACGAGAAAGAGTATCTCGTTCCAATTGAAACAGTAGTGGTGCTCTTTGCAATAAAGTACTGTGATTCAACGATTAAAATAATATTCGTTAAAACAAATAAATCGCAAGTCAGTGATTATCCAATTGATCAAAAAAACTTCATCCACAAAATAATAAATAACAACGAATTACCAAAGAACGTAGACTCCTGTGAGCTTCCAAACTTGAAATTAAATTCAAAGAGTCTGATTGCTGGTTTATGCGCATGTTTGCGGCAAATAATTAAAATCAAAATAACAGAATCACCAAATCATCACTGCAGAAATCTCCTCGGCTTCAAGGACTCCTGCTTGATAGCACCATCAGAATCAAGTCCATGGACAAAGTTCTGTGAAGTTGATCTGATCGAAATGCTCAAGACAATCAGTGACGAAACATCATCACAATTGCCGGAAGCAATAGCGAGATTTGAAATGCACATGCGCCAACCAGTTCGTCTCCACAATATTCATAAATACACAATGTCCAAGAAGTTCACTATCAACGGCGACGTTTCTCAGGATCGCAACAAGTTACCTGAGCACTTGTACGCCGAAGGATCGTTCATGACACTGGCTGACATCATGATATTCCTGTGCATTCACACTTACATAAGAAAACTACTGAACCCACGTGTCTTCGATGTAATTCCACTGATCGCCAAATGGTATGAAAGAATGATAACCGACGAGATCATGATTAAATCGTTGGAATTCATCAGCCTTGAATGTAAACAATCGTCGATTGATTACAGTCTGCCGGTTGTATTGCACCAGAGTTTGTACAAGAGTGACGCTAAACGTTACAGGCCGCGGAATAAAATCTACACGAGGCAGGAGGAGGTTGATAAGTCCCTGGAGATGATTAATAAAATTGGATTGAATATGGAAATGGATGGAGAACCGTTTGGAGTTGAATTGGAATTGAATTGGATGGAAATTCCATTCGAGGCTAATCCAGATGGTGGATCATTGCCATCAAAACGTTCTAAACGTAAGTTTGAGCAGTTGGAAAATTTGGCGAAACCGGTATTAAAATTGGCAAGGTCTGGCGATGTTATTGTTGATTTTTGCTCTGGCAGCGGACATCTTGGTATATTAATTGCGTATTTGCGGAAAGATTGTACAGTTATACTAGTTGAAAATAAAGAAGAATCGATGAATAGATCGAAGCTGAGGGTTAAAAAATTAAATTTGGATAATGTTATGTTTTATCAGTGTAATTTGGATTATTTCAAGGGGAAATTCGATATTGGAACTTCGTTACATGCCTGTGGTGTCGCTACGGATTTAGTTATTCAGCATTGTTTAAACAAAAATGCTATTTTTGTTTGCTGTCCGTGCTGCTATGGATCTGTGAGGAAATGCCACAGCATTGATTATCCGAGGAGTAATATTTTTAGAAATAATATTGAACTGAGGGATTACTTAGTTATTGGACATGCGGCCGATCAGACGCACGATGATAAAAATTTAAAAACTAAACAGGGATACAAGTGCATGAATATTATTGATTATGATAGAAAATTACAGGCTAATGAATACGGTTATAGTGTTAAATTATCAAAACTTATTCCTGAAAGTTGTACACCAAAAAATCATTTATTAGTTGGTATACCAAATGATAAATTTATCGATGATACTTTAATTAATTGCTTCAATAATTTTTTTAATATTCAACAATGAATTTTACGAAGAGATCTTTATTTGATATGTACAAAAAGAGAGGGAATTAAAATGTTTCTTTTTTTGTCTCTTGTTTTCACGAAATATACAAATCATTTAATTCTTTTTTGTTAATTTGTGATTTGTGTAGTTTTCCTTTTTTCTCAATTTGTTTTGGTTTTCTTTTTTTTATTCTGGAGAACTTATTTCTGGTATTGCTGAACGGAATGACATTCTACATTGGTTTCTTCTTCATTTTTTAAAATCATTTCTTTCACTCGAATGAGGAAAATTCATCTAGACACTACAGCAAGCACTGAGTACATTTTCACACAATTATTTTTTTCTTTCATTTAAATGTTTTTTTTTTATTAAATTTTTATTATTAACTCCTTCTTGGTTTATCTCGGACTTGAGTTATACATGAAAAATAAAAAATAGAGAAGAAAAATAATTAATTGTATTTTTTATTAAATTCAAAAATAAGGAGCACCATGGAACATCTCAAATTTTTGTAATTCAATAATTCTTTTTTTTTTCTTTTAATATTCATTATTATTTTTTTTAATGTTTATTTACAAAGTCTTAAATTTGGTGCATTACCACAAAAGTTAGCTGCATCTAATTTCTGTACTCGCTTAATTTTTTGAATTAATTTTCTTTTGCGCTTTTAGAAATAAACGAACTTTCAAAGTCAAAGGATTTTTCACAAATTGTATAATTTGAAAAATACAGAATTAATTCTCCATTCTTTGTAATAAATCCGTTAATTATTTAATCAATAAGAGTGATAATAGTCGCGATAATTAGACAAAAAAATTGTGGTACAAAGTGGAAGGCGGAGAAAAATAAATTTTTCATGCTTTATTAAAAAAAAAAATACCTCTTAAAATTATATAGTAAATAAAAAAAAACACGTTTCAGAAGAAAAAAAAATCCGATCCTAATAATTTACTAAGTTTCCGTTTTTTAAATGATTACTGAAATTCAGTGTATTACATCACTAATTCGACGTCAAAATAGAAATAATAATAAACAATAAAACGGCAAGTGACGTATTAAACTAAAACAAAATTTCTTTCACTTGATTGAGAGAAATATTAATACAAAA
The DNA here is from genome assembly GCA_018902275.1 of Aleiodes sp. PSUC_FEM 10030003. Taxonomy (NCBI): domain Eukaryota; kingdom Metazoa; phylum Arthropoda; class Insecta; order Hymenoptera; family Braconidae; genus Aleiodes; species Aleiodes sp. PSUC_FEM 10030003. The sequence continues at coordinate 4,444 of JABSMS010014278.1, forward strand.
ATTATTACTAAATAGGATTTCGTCTAGTTGTTTTTTGTTATTCGCTTTGAGGATGAAATTTACCTGTATTAATTTAAGAATTGTCTGTAATTCGGCGTTTTTTCATTATTTTTTCTTTTCATTAAAATTTATTCAACCGAAAAACAAGTTTTATGGTAATAATCAAGTAAAAACGTTCGACATTATCCAGCCACAGATTGTTTCTTAGAGAAAACAAAAGCACAGTGCTTCTATCATATTATTTATAATTTTTCATTTAATATTCATTAAACCGTTATCACTGCTTAATTTAATGAGTTTCTGAACATAATTATTTTATTTAATTATTCATCCAATTCAAAACTAACCGATTCGATTAAAATTGACCTTGATTTTTTTTTGTATTTTCAATTTGAAAAGAGATAATAATTGAATATTGTTAATTTATTTAATTTCACTCGTTCAGAAGCTCGTTAATTCATCAATCTATACAGAACTCAATAAATGGCATTATCATTGTCATACGTTTTTTTTTTGCTTTTAATTATTCTTTTACTTATGGTTTATTTATTTAAATTTTTTTTCTTTCTTTTTTCTTTAATTTGTAATTAATTAATTATAAAATTGATCACGATTCGCCATTACCGCTGTCGTCGCCGTCCTCGTAATCACTAGCACTGAGCTGTTCATCCTCGTCATCATCATCATCAAGCTCATACTCATCATCATAAAAATCAGTCATATCTAGTGGCTGTTCGGCCGGCCTTGCACGGGTTTTTATGCAGTAATCTTCGAGAGTTAGTGGTACAACAATTCCCTCTCTCTCTGCCTCCATTTTCGCTGCTTGAGCTTGTTTTCTTTATGGAAAGAAGAAAAAATTTAATTAAGTCTTGTGATTATCTTCAATTACACTTGTTCGTTCAGTTTTTTTTCGGGAATATCTCGGAATCTATGGGAGATAGGAAGTTTTTTGTAGCTCTTGACCTTCTCTACAGAAAAAGCTTCAACATTTTCCTATCTCGATTAGATTCCGAGGGATTTTTGGGAAAATGAGGAATCCTGATTTCTCACTCGAGAATTTCATATTGCCGTCGATTTTCATAAAATATCTCGGAATCCAAGCGAGATAGAGAAATTTTCGTGGAGACCTTTTTTTTAGAGGAAATCGAGAGCTACAAAAATGGTCATTACATAAATTTCTCTATCTCCTTTAGATTCCAAGATATTTTATAAAAACTGTTATGTCATGTGCAATGGCAATGTGACATTAATATGAAATAATGGAGTTTAAACAAGTCCATACTCACCTGATTATATTTTCATATTCTTTGTCTCTGCCCTTGGAATCGCGCCAACGTCTGTACATGACTGATGCATCAACATTAGCTGGACTGTATGTGTTTGGTTCGTTCAAAAGTGATATTACTGATAGCAAAATTGTCCTGCAAAGTCAATACAGTTATCAACGTTTTTTTTCTGGAATTTTCATAATTTTTATTCCATTAGTTCTCGTTTCTGTCGTGAAAAAAATTACCTGACGTTCTGCGTTGGATTCCACCTCTCGCAGGGAAGCTCACCGCTCTGTGGGTCGTCGACCGGTGGATGCAAAATAGAGATGCACAAGTCACCATTCTTTGAATAAAAAAACATGTAAAAAAAATTAAAATTGTTTAGGATTTTTTTTCATTTTTAAAAGGTGAAATAAATGAAATTGGAGAAATCGAGTTATTCAAGGATAATTCTTTGTTTTTTAATGGGGAAACGGTAGTTATCAAGAGGGACATGACCTCTGTTTCACGGCGTCAGTGACATTGACGAGCGAGGTCATATTATACTTCTGCAAACAACGAAAAAAAGGGAATGAATAAAGAATTATTTTAGAAATTTAGTGGAATTCGCGATTGCAAATTTTCCTGCAATGCAGAAAAAAATCGATTTTTTCTTCATCTCAATACTTTATTAAATATGAATCATTAATTACTAATTGATGTAAACTTAATTAACCGTTCTTTGAGATTATTCTTAAAGAGCAAAGCCCGGAGGTCAAACCACTGCGGCAAAAATGTGCCAAGGCGCATCAACCAGTCCTACAATTGAGGAAGAAAACTCATTCCATAAATTTCAGTGAAATTGTTTCTTACTTTTTCATTTACAAAATTAGTCATTTTTTTTAAATTCTATTCATTGCTAAACCTTCTGCTGATTCTCAGTGAAGGGAAAAGTAAGGAAAACAATGAAATGAGGAAAAACAAACAGCGGTATTTTTTGAAACTGGCATAATGCCAGATTCTCTTCCGTGTATTCTTTAATCTTCATACATATATTCAAAGGCCTGGGAATTTTAATCCAAATGTGAATTTCAGTAGGATTTCTCTCTCAATCAAATGTAGATTTTCAATTTACTTTTTACTTTCTATTGAATTTTTTATATTTGTTAGCGAAATTGAATTTTCTTTGTGTAAATATTGATGAATAAAAAAAATAATCATCACGAATTGAGATTTTTTTTTTCTATATTAAATATTTCGGAATCTAATGGAGATACGAATTTTTTTGTCAATATCTTTTTTGTAGAGGAGAAAGAAATCTACAAAAAAGTCTCAACAAAAAATTCTCCATCTCTCTTTGATTTCGAGATATCGATAAAATAGAAAATTCAATGGAAAATCGAATTATCATGCTTTATCTCATCATTGGCAATCTGTTAAAAAACTTTCACGTGACTCAGCAGAGGAGTAAAAAAGAGTACTGAGAGATAAAGATAGACAATGACAAGAAGAAAAACGGAAAAGTGCAGTGCGGCATGACGCGCAAGCGTGTGTAAAAATATATCGGATAAAGCCAAGCTTCACGTGAAGAGTAAATTTAATCGAAAAAAAGGGAAAATTGTAGCCAACTATAATAACTTTAGTTTCATTTTTTAAATAAAAAAATAAAAAAGAAAATCATTTCACTGAATAAACTTGATGATTTTTCTGTGCAATTTACAATGAAATTCTAATTATTTCTGTTTTTGCGATGAATTTTAATGTTCGACGTAATTTTGGTTTGAAATTTCACAATTCAGTGGTTTGGGCCAAATTAAATTTGTTTATTGAAGAATTGACGAATGAAAAATTAAAGTCACGAAATTTCTTTGAATTGTTGCACTGAGAACAATGTTCCTTTCGGTATTTTAAATCTATAAAGAAATTGGGGGGAATTTGGAGTTAATTTTCATGATTATAAAGGAAAAGTTGGGTAAACAGTCCAATGAATGAACGATTAAGGGCAATTCGTGATTCATTAATCATTGAAAATCATAATTAGAAAAAAAAATATTGAATTCTTTTGAATGAATAAATAAATATAGACTTGTTTTGTAGAAAATAATTTTACCAATGAATGAACGTATATTTGTTCCCATGAGGAACATTCCGAATGAAGATAACGAGCAATGACGTCATTATTTGAAAAATTTTGCTTCGAAAGAAAGAAAAATTATGAAAAATTATACTGAAAATAATTATTCTATTTGTGAAAAAAGTTATTGGAACCATCAAATTTCGCTTCCTTCGGAAAATATTCTTGTGCAACAATGCAAATTCACTAGATGGGAATACATCGCTTTTGAAAGGATAACAAAATTACTTGTTTCAATCGTTTTTCGTCGCAAAAATACCGAATTACTACATGCCAGTATTTTATTTTCCTCAGTGTATAAAAAACCAGGCATTTATTTCCAACTCTGTAAATATATCGTCACCGTAGAATCAGAAGGGCGTAAGTGCCATTTTTTCTTGCTCAATAATAAAAGGGCGTAAGTGAGTATTCTTATGAAAAAATAAGTGTACATTCAATTTTTGTACATTTTTAAAGAATGGCACTTACGCCCTTTGGATTCTAGGACGATGATATATAAATTTGTTAATAAAATCTTTAAAACTTAAAAAAAATCTTTTCAAATATTTAAAAAATCATTGGTTTTCCAGTGAATATTCTCCGATATTTTCAATGAAATTCATTAAATTTTGATGATTCACCAATTAAAAAAAAAAAGAAAAATACAAAATGATTTCATCTAAAATTCATTTTCACAATTTCTTGCTTCTATTAATGTCTCGAAAGCAAAAAATGCACAAAGCGACACTTAATGCGGGGTAGAATGCATTGAAACATGAATAACGGGGTAGGGTTGGAGGAAAAACAAATAATAAAAAAGAGAATGAGAAGAAAAAAAAATTGAACAACTAGGCGCACTGTGAACAGGAAAAAAGGGGTAATCGATAATCGCGTATGTGCACTCACCTCGTACACGTTGGGATGCCAGACTTTTGTCATGAAGCGAATACTAGGCGGACTGTAGGGATAATCCGGCGGGAACTTCATGTGTGCCTGTAAAAAAAAGAGGAAATTATTTTCATCAATAACAATGGCGAAATTAATAAAACGAAGCAATTTTAAAACTGATAAAATTTTTTCGATATTCTCATTGAGATAAATGAAAATTTGAAATTGGGAAGCAATGGAAATTTCCAATAATTATGAAGTTAATAGATTTTGCAGAAAAAAACAATTTCATCGGAAAGAGCGGGAAATTTGAACTGGAAAATGCTATGATGCAATTGAATTTGCTTCAAAGGCTTGAAAAAAATTGTTTTTCTGAGCATCTCGATAATTATCGGTTCAATCGATTGTATTATGGGATAAACGATCCAATGAATGAATAATCAAGATGATTCAGTAATTCATGAATCATTAAAAAATTCATCATCACTCGAATTGAAGATTCTATCAATCATAATTGATTCGAAATTTGAAGTAAATTGAAAATAAAAATGAAGAATCAATTTCTTGCATGTAAATAAATTGAAATACAGTGGTTTTGGATGAAACATCAATTTTACCAATGAATGAACGTATATTTTCTTCCTTAAGGAATTTTAAATATGGGCGAAATTTAAATATGGGAATTTATTAACGGCGTAAGTACCATTTTTTCTTGCTGAATAATAAAAGGGCGTGAGTTAATATTCTTATGAAGAAAATGTAGATTAACTTTTAGTAATTTTTAAAAAATGACACTTACGCCCTTTTGAGATAAATATCGTCGCCCTAGAGTCAAGAGGGCGTAAGTGCCATTTTTTAAAAATCCACAAAAATTGAATTCGCAGTCATTTTTACATCTGAATAGTAACTTATGCCCTTTTATTAATCATCAAGAAAAAAATGGCACTTACGCCCTTTTGGTTCTAGGGCGACGATATGTAAAAAAAAATTCCCTTATTTAGCAGGATACAGATTTTCTTTCGCTCATCACATTCAGAGTATTTTTTCACACATGTTTTTTACAGTTTTAAAAAAAATTCTAGCCAAAGAATCTTTTTTAGCCAAAAAAATTGCAGTTTGAAGTTGATTCCCATAAAAATCTATATATAAGAAAAATTTTGTTTGTTCAATTTCGATGAAAAATAACGTAGAATATAGGATGAGACAATTTTGCAAATGCCAGCATACGGCATTGGTAACTGGTAATGGGAACACTATATTGATCGACCTCCTCGTGGCCCAAATATCCCAGCCATCCTTTGGGACAGAGTCTCCAGAATTAACCTACTTTGCTCGGCACAAATCTCAGCATTTCCTACTTAATATCTCAAACACAATCGCCCCAAAATCCTTTGTTTCACCGTGAATGAAAGTGTGATTAATAATTACATGAATTCCCGCGAATTTTTCATTTTTTTCCCACGAAAAATATCATCGATTGATGCCAAAGAAAGAAACGCAAATCTTTTGAATAACCAATTAACAGAATGAGATGATTTTTCACTGAGTATTTTCTCAGAAAATAAAAGACAAAAAAAAAAAATAAATGAAAAATGAGTTTATTTTTGACCAGACGATTCACGTTCGTGCATCGCTGGATTCTCGCAGACCCCAAGGACCGTTACTTTAGTCACTATTACAAGTAAAAAAAAAAATAATACAGCTAGACGCTTAATTCTTTCTTCCCTCTTCTGTTTGTGACCTACTTTGATACTCAAAGACGTAGAAAATATTGAAGCAAAATCTTTTGTCTTAATGCATAATCGTGTGATTGAAAACGTGAAATCTCGCAAAAAGTGTTTTATTGTTTGAGGTGAAAAAATGGTTGATTGTCATTAAGGAATTATTCAGGACTTGACTTCTTACGCTAGTCCCCGATTTTTTTGAGCACATCTTGAAAATCATATTCATTTGTATCACCCTGATTTTTTCCAGAATTTTTCGCTACGCCGTTTATATATATTAATAATTAAACTTGTTAAGAATTGCAGGGATGAAATAAAAGACTAAAAATCAGAGAGTAATATCTAATTTACGGAAAAATTTCACTGTTCGCGTTATGAAATGCACTGAGGAAAAAATTTTTTGCAACAAGACAATTATCGTCGATTTAGACAATGTCAATATATATCGTCGCCCTAGAGTCAAAAGAGCGTAAGTGCCATTTTTTTTTTAAATCTACAAAAATTGAATGTACATTCATTTTTTCATGAGAATACTAACTTACGCCCTTTTATTATTTAGCAAGGAAAAATAGCACTCACGCCCTTCTGGTTCTAGGGCGACGATATAGATATCGAAATTGCGAGGAGAAATTTCGTTGCCAATACATTTTCTTATCATAACAATTTTTTTTCTCAGTGTAGGACATTTCGTTACAAGGACTAAAAAATTTTTTCGTAATACCTGCACCTAAAGTTTGTCTTCTCATCCCTGTAAAACATGTGCAAAGTAGTACTTTTGCGCACTAGTGCGTAAAAACATTTTTCACGCACTCGTGTGCAAAAGTATTACTTTGCACACATCTTATAACCGTGCAAAAAATGTTTCACACGTGCATAAAAGTAGTTAGTATCTACAACAATTTCCCCTCGCGCTCGAGATATTCGGGAAAGAACTGGAATTATTGAAACTCGTTTTACCTCTTTGCTACAATTCTCCATATTATTGAATTGATTCTAAAAATTTCTGTGGCATTTTCTAGTGTTTCCTGATTAGAAAAAAGTAAGTTTAATGAAAGCAGAGCTTAGATAAAGAGTTTTGCTCAAAAATTTTATACTTTTTTTCTCTCCCAGAACAAAAATAAATTTCGCTTCTTTTCGTGAAAAGTGGAGCGTGAGAGTTTCTCAGTCACAAAGAATTGAAGCGCGAAGAGGAAGAAAAATAGGTTCTCCATTCAGTTTCTTTATTTTTTGTCCAAACATTACGCAATTTTCGGAGTAATTCATTTTCTCATTTATTCATTATTTAACATTTATATTCAAACCCACAGTTTTCTTGCGGTTCGGTAAATCTGGTGAAAGGTGAATTACCACGAATTTATCATTGAATATTAGTTTCATTTGGTGAAATAAAATAATTCAATTCAATTCGTTTTAAATTGATATATTAATATTTAACAGATGAACCAAACTATTGATTATTTCTTTGATGGAAAAATTGTTGAAAAATTGTTAACATCATTGAGCACAGAACGATGCACCGCAGTTGAGGATTATATAAACGTTCTCTCAGGACCACCGATGCGGAGAGTGGTTTAGAAAGCTGCCCGCAAGCCTAACCCGATGCAACATCCATTTATCGATGGCTCACATTTTATGAAATTAAAATAACGTAAATATCACGCTATTGTAACGAGAATCAATTTCAACTGATTTTCGCTGTTGACTTTTTAGAGTTTCTTTGAAGGGCGTTTCTTTCATTCGATAAAATTTTATTTATTCATGAATGATACGTGACGAGTGCTGGTGAGATCGATGCTTCGGTCAATACTAAATTACAACTGTCGTCATCGCGGGTAATTTATTATTTTTCACTTCGCACTCTTTGAATGAACAGATTAGATGAGTTAACTTGCGAATTTAAATGAAACCGGTGGTTTTTTGAGAATATCTTCAAAACTGAGGCAGATGGAGAAATTTTTGTGACTTCATTTTCTCTACAAAAAAGGTGTCCACGAAATTTTTAAAGAGATTGAAGAAATTTTGAAGCAGAATCAAGCAACGAATCAATTCAGTAGTGAAGCGGTAAAACAGGATAAGGCGATTTTTTCTGTCAATGGTTTTTCTGAAATATCTCGGGAATTAATGGAGATACGTCCTTTTTGCCCTAATGCTTTTTTGTAGCTCTTGAAATTCTCTACA
>JABSMS010014289.1:0-12591 GCA_018902275.1 Aleiodes sp. PSUC_FEM 10030003
TTGGAACAATTTCAAAACCATTCTGTTCAAGAAGATTCAAGTGAGAATCAGATTATCAAACAAAAAGGATATACGATTCAGACTTTGAAAGGTTCTTGTGATGTTGATTTAACACCAAGGAATTTCATGAGATTCCTTGAGGGAATGGCTTCCTTAGCAGAAAGAGTTCCACATAAATCCAAGGAGATACTAAACAGTCTGTTTGATATTCAGGAATTACAGGTTATTTCATTTCTCAATTATGAAACACATAATGAGAATGCTTATTTCACAGTTAATTGTGATGCTTTCAAGAAGCTTGAAATGATAGGGATGTTTCCAACAAAAAAATGTCAGGTATGGGATGAGAGGATCTTCGGAGGTTCATTTCCATTATTTAAAATATACAGCCTCGGGAACGAGTCTCTAATGATAATCTCGTTCAATCTCTCTAAATTTACGACAACTCTCAATATAGCTATTCCCGAAGCACAAGGTTTTTTTCGAACAACCAGCAATGGCGCATTCCATTGACTGTAACTTTGTCGCACAACCCTATTACTCATCATATCTTTCACCTGACATTCAACTTCTTCATTATGTGCATGCGGCAAGCGATATGGCCGTTCATTCGTTACTGGGTTATCAAGTATCCTGGGAATGGAATGTTTCAAATGGTTAGTGGTTTTTGGTGACTTCCCTGGTAGTTTTACGATGGAATTGTATTCTCCTCGAATGTCCACTGAAAATTATCTCGTCGTGATTGACTTCTTGATCTCCAGTTAACAAAGATCTGTCGATAACTGGCACACATTGTTCAAATCTACAGAATATAAGCTTTGAAATATGAGCCATCATTCAAGAAACACGGCCTACCAGACTTGAGCGACGAGGCACGAGAGACGCGACTCACGAATGCCGCAGGTGCAATATCTACGTTTGGAATATAAGACACGAGACACAGGTCCCGATCCAGCAACCCCGAAAAATCTTGCAGGTTATGAATTTCATGACACGAGTCATGGTCCATGAGCCACGAGCCGCGGACTACGGTACAGCGATTAATGTAGAAATGTCCTTCGGAGATACGAGACACAAGTAACGGTCCGAAAGACACGAGATAACTCGCTCATTTTCAAATTCACAGAAGAAATTATGTATCCTAAAGTTGTTAGGAATTGAATTTCCTACAACATCGGCCCTGATAATTTCTTTTCTCGGATAAACAATTTCTGATTCATACTCAAGGAGAGGGAGGGAGATCTAATCATCCAATTATCTGGTTTGTTATTGACTTTCATATATAAACAATAAGGATCAAAGTTGTACGAAATTCAATTTCCTACAACTTTGATCCTCATGATTTTTTTTTCTTGTGAGACAGGGTCAAAGGTAGTGTTGTCTCTACATCGTACTGACACTGAAAGGGAGTCTCGATGTATTTTCAATTCATTGTTTGCGGTCGGTAAAAGAGTTCAGAAGTAATGTGAGGCACTCGTCATTTGTCCGTCGTGCGGAGCGTTTGCAAAATATTCAGTCTCTTGAATATCCTCCATTGTTCAATAATTAAGTTGTATTTTCGACATTTGCATAAAAGATCAATCATTCAATAAATTCTTGTGTTATGAATGGAATTGATCATTGAATTGTATCCTACCACGAATTCAGTACCAAGGAGTTTACGAATCTATCGAATCGCTTCGAGTTTCTTTGCCAAATGTAAGCAGAATTACAATCACTGCTGTTCCTGTAACTCTGAAATTTCCTGGGTCACTCAAACGGAACCCATCTACTTTTCTTACTTTCTCTTCGATCGACACACAGGACCAGGCATAATTTATAGTTTTGTTGAACCAATTGGCGCTCAACAAGGAATTCAACCAAATAAACGCCAAATTAGGCTCTTTGGGCCCAAACAGCCATTGACCCAGGCCGCGCTGGGTGAAGGGTTTTGTTTTGATTTCCACTTCGTTCTCTTATTAAAACTTATTTTCACGGCAAAATAATAAGTTGATCAACTAAATGAAAATGGAGCCGGTCTCATTTGGCGGCCAACGTGGGTCACGTTTGGGAAATTTCAATGAAAAGTCAATCAATAATTATTAAAAATTAATACAAGAAATTTCATCAAATTTTAAAAGAAATTAAATCGTGTGAAACTATAAAGCCATAGTCCACTGTGGGTCAATCGAAATTCTTTCTACTAACGGATTACCAACGGCGTCTTGTCAGCGATAATCCGTGCTATTGTAAACACGCTGACTCAAACACAGTGTGTATCAAATTCACTAACGAATGATTCAATACAGTCAAAACGAATTTTTCAAAGCGAATTAGACGACTGTCGTGTTAAAATGAAATGGAATGAATATAAAATCATTGAATAAATGTCACATTGTAAAATACATTGATTAATTAAAAGTTTCAATGATCTATTATCAGAGTCTTGTTTCGTAAATGGATCAAAATTGGGAATTATTGAAATTGGGAAGAATTATACGACAAACGACGACGTAATGCATTGTCTAATAAGGACTGTCTATTGTTCTTTGTGTATTATTTACTACTGTACTCCGACTATTGTCTTGTGACTATTTATTATGCACTTTCTATTGCTTACTTTAAAACTAAGTGAGATCAGTTAACGATCATTGGTCCCTAAGTAATAGGTGTTAATTAATTGTTGATTGGATCAATCTGTGATGTCCAGATTATAGAAACTAATTAATAATTCTAAGTAGTAATAAAAGTGATAAAAGTTGAAATAGAATTAAGGAGAAACTCAGCAATTTCTAGACTTCTCTGAGTCAATCAATGAACTCACAGGTGGTTTCGAACTCTGCTGAATCAGGAGGACGTTGATCGCGAGGTAAATGATAGAGCGGGCGTTACTTGCGATCAACGTACTTATTTGAATGTGCGAAATCAACAATATTTTCATTCTTTTACGGGTTGGGCAATACTCCCGCCTTCGAAAAACCGAATTTTCTTCACGAGCAAAATCGTTAAGAAACCTGAGTGTAATTTTTGGCACCACTGAGTCGTAAACTCCGAAAAGGGAGCAAAATCCTCGGTGGACTGACCAATAAAATCGATTGGAGAAAATTATCCTATTCGCACTCAACACTCCAAGGAACGGGATATTGAACCGCGGTCAATTAGTGAATAAAAGTAACTGATTGATGATCATAATTTTCCGAGAGAAATAGTTTCTTCTAAATCGAGATCAGTTGGCCTCCTGCATCATAAAAGGAATTAAATAGCTTTCCCTTTTTGATTGGTGATACGAACTCATTTATTCTAATGATTTCCAAAACGGTAAAACGAGAACAAATAAATTCGACCTTGAATAAATAAGGAAACAAGTGAACTTGAAGTAATCATTTCATAAACTATTATGGACCCAATTTAATTAAGTGATATCTATATAAATTGAGTTGTAATTACTCTCCCGCGATCCATCGGTCGATAATTCCATTATCGACCAGTGGCAGCACCCAACAGGTAGCGGTTAAGCGCGACGCGACGCGTGGTGGGAGACCGGAGGATAACTCACTCTTGTGTCGAACCGAAAACCAACGTGGCTTGCCAGCCCAATTAATTTGAGTTAAATTGAGAAATTTAGTGATTAAGTACTGGCACATCACGTTTCATCGGGGAATACCCTGAGGAGAAAATTCTACGTGTGTATTCTACACATTTCCAGAGTGGTTTCGAGGAGATACAAAACTAAATTGAAGCTATTTACCGTGAGTAAATTTTGGGTTATTCAGTGCAGTGAAATCCACCACATGCGCGCGTCTGCATTCATAATTGATCATTCTCAATTAGCACATAAAAATCAGTAAAACCGTTGCGATAAAATAATCAAAATAATCGGGGGAAATTAGTGATTCTTTTTACAGTGTTGTGTCGCATTACGTGATTATTAGCTATTATAATCACGTAAGTAACCCGGCCGGCCCGAGACACGTGCTTGGGCACAGAATCCAATTTTATCTGAAGAATCCGAGGGATTTTGGGGAAAAATTCATGAGGGAAAATTGGAGAATAATTCGAGGAATTATTCTCCAACAATATTTTGGGTAATTCCACGGATTCCGCATTCTTACTCGAACATCGAATATTTGAGGTGAGATCTCAACAGGTAGCCATTTTGGCAAAGGCAGGGAAAAAGGCCAGGGCCGTAGCCACTTAAGAGTGGGGGTTCTTGGGGGCCTGCTCCGAGAAATAGTCCCGGGCCATTGTGAATGGAGCCCCGGGCACGGAGAAATTCCTAACTCACATGGGAATATACTAACAAAAAAGGGGATTCACACCAAATCATCTATTTAGTCGCCTTTCGGCTAAATGAGTCAAAATTCTCGCGGATGTTATCAATTGTTGGAAATAAATGCGACTGAATGAATGCAAAGCCTCATTAATTATTCATTATACTGATTATTGTCGAATTCTCGGGGTCTCATGATATTCTCCATATTGCGGGTCAGCTGCTCTGTATTTTTGGTATTATTATTGAATATATTTTGTTGATATTATTATAACCGGAAGTGTTTGAATTATTTCTACCTTGCTCATACACTTCAACACATTGTTAGCGTTTGGTACATTATCGAATGGAGTTGAGCAGCAGTCCGGAGCTCTACATTATCGGCAGGGAGTGATCGTAACTGATCTCATCAGCTAACCCGACGATCGGTAAGGAAGGGATTTCGTCCTTATTCCAGAATTGCTGCTACTTGAGGATATTCACCGTCTCGAATCCGCTTCGGCCACTTCAGCCGCGTTATTATTGCGTTTGGTGTTTCAGATAGGTGCATCGTGACGCGATTGTTCTACTTGACGATCCTACCAAACAATACCAATAACACCAAACCGTACTGACTCTACCTCACATTGTTGACGATACTCGAAATCTTTTCCGGCTAGTTCTTTATCTTCGTCGTTTGTTCTGAGTCTACAGCTCCGCTTCGGTTGCTCTTCTCATAAAGCGCTAAGTTTTGTTCTAATATTCGTGTCACTATGGGCTCAGTCATTTGTTCTTTGTTTAATATTGCTATAGCCAGTTTTATTCGGACGCGATTCTTTCTGTTGAAAAGCATTCAAATTCGTAATTTCATCGTCATCATCGTCGCCTCGCGATTCATTCGATTCGCTATCGACACCTTCTACTTCATTTTGCAAGGAATTCATATCGGTTCTTTCACTGTTTTTATGACGAGGATCTCTCTGACTCTCGGCAGATAATTTCTCAATATGACTTCCTCCATCAACATAGTGTAAGAATTAATCGTAATTATATAATGGTAAATTGAGGATCTCTAACGTAACCTGCAGGTTGAATTTTGCAAGAATTCGTTCAATTTGTTCTTTAAAAGAAAGTGTAACGTTGAAACGACGATTGTTACGTCAACGCACTGATTAATTTGATTGTTATTGTCGATTTCTTTATTTCCAGTCTTCGATTCTTATCCAATTTCTAGGTTAAAATTATCTTATCTTGAAAGTAGAAATCTTCAAAGATAACTGAGACTATTTCCCTGAAAATGGGAATTTGTTTGAGTTAAATCTTCATGATTGAGTATTGTCTGTTTATGCTAGACGGTATTTATCGAACGTTTGTTATCAATTTGCTGTTGTTTGAGCACTTTAGATATATTTACTAACAAAACTACAGTATTCGGGCTCAATTTAGTAAAATAAAAACAACCTTGAAATTACATTGAGATTTTCAATTAAACACGTTTTTTCCAATTTAACAATATTTCCTTCAAATTATTACCATCAAAATAAAGTCTATGCAATCTGCGAAATAATAAAAATTAATAAAAATCATAACAAAACAACATTGTTCATAACTCGATTCAAATATAATAAATTGTTTTTATTTGTCTACTCGGTATCTTCTATGCGTTATATACACGGTGGTGAGATATGCTGCGTCCAGCAATATCCCCACTCTGTCTGCTCTCTTGCTCTCTCTCTCTCTCAGTCACACAAACTCAATCATATACAAAATTCATCTTCGTCTATATTCAGCCAAAAATAATCAATACTAGTGAAATTTGTGTACAAATAATTTGCAATAATTATTTCGGAATTTTCGGGTTTTTAATCTCCTCGATTTGGGCGAAATTTACACGAGATATTCGCGATTAAAGTTCATACCACGAGTGTATAGACCAAGTGGCCAAAATGGCCGCCACTAGCTACTCCGGTGAACTTCCCAATGAACCTCGCGAATTCCACAATAATTAACCACAAAAAAAAATGTCCAATATATTTTAATATTTCCGGGATCAAATTTTCCTCACTTCTACGTTCGGATTTATTTTATTTCCGCAAGCAAAAATATTCCTAGCTAAACGTAGCGTATTACAGATGATATCCACGCTATCACACCTCACTTCTAATGATAATAAGCTCACTCAATACTCACTCAAGAATACATGCAAAATACGCTCAATTGTTTCGCTGCTGCTCTTGGCTGGTTTTCGGGCTGGTCCGGGTCCTCCAGATCACTTCGTTTTGACTATATGAATTGAAAATTATAAAAGTAATGAGAAGTGAAAATTATGAGGGCGATGACCAAACCCAGCTTGAGGAAGAAGACGGAAATTGGAGATGACGTCGAATTTCGTCCTTGGTGTTGGGTCGCTGCTGTCAGCCAGTCACTGTATTATTTCAGGATTTCGGGCCTCTCTATTGGTTCTTCTCTATTAATTTACCCGAATAAAGCTCCATGTGGTGGATCAGGGTACCACCGAGTCCTTTTGATCGATAAATGGAGCCAATGCATCTCGGATGATCAATTGCAGCATTGACCATGAATATCGACGTTTTTAGTCAACGACTGCGACGCGCTGCCATCTAGATTGAGCGCGGCCTCGTTGAATGGGGCTGTTCTGATATTTTTCCAGACTGCTTAGCTTCTTGACGGATCTGGTTAGCCATTATAATGATTTTATAATTCGGTGGGAATAACCAGGAGAAAAAGTCTTGATCAGTCGCAAAATACGCTCTCATGAGGGTGTCGAAAACGTAACATTGAATAACTGAAAAAAAAAAAATTTATAGGCTCTATACGCACGTCACCTCTTCTTGAGGGTACTTATCAGCGTAGACTAGACCCGAGTATCCCTCTCGTTGATTTCCATGGTTTTCTTTCGGAAATTATTGCTCCTTCACTCTTTATTCTCTGGCTTCCGGCCTTCCGCTTCTCCACACTCGAAAATACTCGACAAACATGAAACGAACAAATCTTCATTCATTTCGCTGGAACTGAATAATTCTTACAAAATTAACAGAAACTGGTCTGACTCTTTTCTTGTTTGTGAGAAATTCATTTTCCATTTACTGACGACTCTGTTATGAGCCAGATAATGTTATACGTTCCATTTTCTTATGAAATTATAAGCCAACGGAGTGGCATTGGTAAGGTTATAGAGTGCAAGCTCAGCACTTCAAGTCTTACTCCACCTTCTTACGTTGTCTCTTACCTTACTGGGAGTAAGGTAATGTAACACCGAAGGCGTAAACAAACGCTGATATATAAACGATGGCCGAGGAAGTTTCTTGGCCATTAATCCGCGAAACAGTAACGTGTATTATTTTAAAATCATACTTAGTTAATAAAAACTTAGATCACACTATCTCTCGTACAAATTCCATTATTCAAATCGGACCCTTTGATCGACCACTGTCAAAAATTTTACGGGGAGAGAAATTTCTTAAGTTTTTTATTCAACTTGTACGTTACTATTGTTTTTTACTCTCGGGAGAAGAACTAGAAGTTGTGACATAACGTGATATGATTAGCGGAAGAGTCTTTAGACACCGGAAGCTGATTTTTTTGAAGAATAATTGCTTCGTTAAAAAAGTGAGAAATTTATTTTTGGGGTTTTTTGATGAGCCAAAAACCTCTTTCAAGGGTTGTTAGTGCACCTAGGCACATGCGTCCTCATTCTAGAAGAACATTACACTTTGACAATTCGAGTCCTGTAGAGGAAAACGAGAGTGCTACAGAGGCAGAAATTAACAACGAAAAATTTCTACGTGGAGTGGACACTCAACGTAATTATTATCAGTCTTTGGACGGAAGTCTGTTCAATATGGACCTTCCCAACGCTGATAATAATATGGTTGGCGACGATCTAGGTATAGGGATCCTGAATAACCTACCAAGGAATTCAATTGCACATCAGAATGTAGAAGATCCAGATGATGGCATTGAAGAGTTTAGCACTCCTAATTTGAGGACACCTTTTTCAGTCCCAGGCCGATTGTCGGAAATTTTACGCCCAAACTCACCGTGGAACAACGGCTTAAATTAGACAACGAACGATTGCTCAAAGAGTTACGTCAAGCATGGAAAAATGATGCTGAAAGAGGAGCGCTGGCAGATGACGTTTTGCGACAGTTAAATCTGGCAGATGAGATACTGCAGGCAGAGCGAAGCGAAAAAGAGAAATCGAAAGCTGAATTACGTGAAGCATGGAGACGAACTAGATTCTCATCAGGAAGATGGTGAAGAGTATTTAAGTATCAAATCTGCCCTACAGTTGGTAAGAGAGTTTAACGGGGGAAGCTGAGGAGAATTTGCAGCTTTTCAGCGCTCTTGTGATACTGCAAAGGAGATAGTCCATCCATCAAAACGAGATAAATTACTCACTTTGATTTCGGGTAGTAAACTAGAAGTTAAAGCACTAATTCAATTAACACATAAAGAAGTGTCAAGTTTCGACGGAATGAAATGGCAATTGGAGGCACTATTTGGAAGAACTACATCTCTCATCGGACTATAAGTAAATTCTAATGAACTTCAACAGAGACCTGAAGAAGATGTGACAAAGTTCGCAGCACGCGCATAGCGCGTAACAATGGAATTGGTAGAAGCAATCCAAGCCGTCAACACAGAGTTAGATGAAAATGGGAGAAGGGCCCGAGACGAGGGATTTTGACCCTAGCAAAGACAAATTTTGAACGAGGCTTGCGAGGCCAAGTACAGATTCTTGTAAGGGCCAATAACTACAAAACTCGGCATGAATCATGCATTGGGGCGATTGAATTGGAGAAAACGATTTCTAACAATTTGGAGGGAAGGAACAAGTCGTCTGGTAATATGAACACTGAGAGATACTCTCACGGGAGCAACAGACAATCTATAGGGAAACAATCGTCTGGAGGAGGTTGTTCCAATTGTGGTCAGTCAGGCCATATTGCAAGAGAATGTGAAATAAACGAAGGAGGTCAACGCAAAACAATTTTGTCAGTTGCCGATCGATGCAGCGTCAACGCTTTTACACGGGTTTTCAAATATTGTGGAATTACAGGACATGATGCAATAAATTGTTACAGATTGAAACAGGAATTGGGTTTACCAGAATCTGTAACTCTTGAGACTAAGAATGGAATACCAAACAAAGTCAATAACATGACGAATCAAAATCAAAGTAATTCTAAAAAGAAAAATGTTACAGCTGGGAAGGATAATGCTCTGCCAGTAGGGGCTTATCAAATTCAAATGGTAAATATCGACGCAGTGAAGGAAGAACGCACCATGCAGGATCATATACGGAGAAGGATGATTGAGGCGAAGAATCCGTCAAAACAAAAAAATCATCTGATTATTTCGGCTAAAGGACTGAAAGAGCCAAAAATGGTTCTTTGGGATTCAGGAGCCTGTGCCTCTGTGATAGAATCTGGATTTCTATAAGATGAAATAAAAAAAGGTCTAGGGAGCAGATTGTTGAGAGAAATAGGGAATGTTGATGTCACAACTCTGGGTACTGTGGTATTATATTTGACATTAAATGAAGAGGAATTAGGGCATCAGTTTCACGCTGTTCCTGGAAGTTTTCCATGTATCGGAGGAATTCTAGGAGGAGATTTTATTGAAACTGAGGACCTGAATATAATGGTCAGTCCAGGACGGACAGTTTCAATAAACGGAGTAAGTTTGGATTTTTTCAAGGGGAGGAAACTGATAAAAATCGAAGCTAGACCTGAGAAATTAATTTAGGCTCATATAAAAAATGGTGAAAGAGGTATTGTAAAGAAAGAGCAACTACAAAATAGAATTATTCTTGGGGAATGCTTCACTGAAATAAACAATGGTGGAGCAATTGTTCGCGTAATGAATATAAATGATGAAAACATTTATTTGGATACTCCAACTGTGGCATTGGAGCAATTACCTAACTGTGGCGCATTGGGAATGATGCAATTGAGAGGAGTGTCAGTAAAGCAAAATCGAATCAAACTCTTGCATGGAAACTTGAGGCTAGATGACCTGAATAAAGAAGGAAGGGAGAGCGTACTGGAGATTCTGGAAGAGGACAATTCGATTGTACAGCTTCCAGGGGATTCACCGGGCTTGACCAACCATTCAGAACATTCTATTCCTACAATGCCTGACAAGCCGATTGCGAATGTACTTCCACATCAGTTGCCACATGCACAGAAGTAAGAAGTTGAACGTCAAGTCACAGAGATGCTGAAGAACGGGGTTGTACGACCAAGTCACAGTCAATGGAATGCTCCATTGCTGGTCGTGCCAAAGAAGCCAGATGCTTCAGGAAAAGTTAAGCTGAGGGTTGCTGTGGACTTCAGGAGACTGAATGTGATCACTATAGGAGATTCATTTTCAATCCCAAGTATTACTGAAATTCTGAATCAATTAGGGGAAGCAGAATATTTTTCGACCTTGGATTTGGCTTCTGGATGCTAAATGCAAAACTGCTTTAGCTCCACCCTCAGGACACATGAATTCAATAGATTGCCTTTCGGGGTAAAAGGAGGGCCTGCAACGTTTTAGAGATTGATGAATTCAGTTTTAGCAGAGATACAGGGATGACATTGTTTCGTGTACCTGGATGATATCGTAGTGTTTGGGATCACTCTTGAAAAAGACAAAAAGAATTTGCGAGAAGTCTTACGAATATTGAAGGAAGCGAATCTCGGATTGCAATCAGATAAATGTGATTTTCTGAGAGGAGAAGTAATTTATCTAGGTCATGTGATATGCCGAGATGTTGTGAAAGCAGATCCTAGTAAAACTGAAATGATGAAAAAGTTCGCTATACCAAAGGATGCTAAGGGCATTATGTCATTCTTAGGACTGGCAGGCTATTATAAGAAATTTGGAAAGGATTTTTCTAAAATCGCCAAACCTTTGACCGATCTCTTGAAGAAGGAAGCCACATGGACCTGTTATGACGAGGAGCAACTTGCTTGTGAAACTCTGAAGGAGAAACTAGTAACGGCATCAATTCTGCGGTATCCAGATTTCACTAAACCATTTCTATGAACTACAGACGCATCCAACAAAGCCATTGGAGCTATCCTCTCTCAAGGAGAAATAGGCAAGGATCTGCCAATCGCATACGCTAGCCGAACATTGAATAAAGCAGAGATGAATTATAGCACAATTTAAAAAGAGCTACTAGCTATCGTTTGGGGCTTAAAACACTTCAGACCTCATCTTTATGGGAAGAAGTTTCACGTCATCACTGATCATTGATGCTTGAAATGGATCTTCAACGTCAAGAATCCAGAATCAAGATTGATGCACTGGCGATTAAAACTAGGAGAGTATGAATACGGGGTGTTGCATAGAACAGGTAAATTGAATACAAATGCTGACGCATTGAGTCGAATTTTCGTTATGACACGAGCTCAACAAAAGAAAGAGACAGAAGAAAATGTCGGAAATAAGTCTCAGGAATTGAGTAATAATAATTAGACGACTTCACCTGTTGCTGATATCCCAATAATTCTTCGGGAATATCGTGATACACCTTTGGGAGGACATCTTGGGATTAGAAGAATGTACGAAAAAGTAAAATTAAAGTCCTACTGGAGTGGTATGAAGAGAGATATAGAAAATTACCTGTATCCTGCAAGAAGTGTCAACTAAATAAACTGGGACAATCTACGGAAGTACCCATGGTTGTTTCAAAGACACCTGAGTCATCATTCGAACAGTGTTCAATGGACATAGTGGGGCCATTGACGGAGACTGATTTGGGAAATAAATACGTACTGAGGTTTCGAGACGCTCTAACGAAATTCAGCAAGGCTATTGCTATTTCGAACCAGGAAGCATCTACTATAGCACGTGTTTTCGTCGAAAAAATAATTTCTGAACATGGTGCACCTAAGCGGCAACTTACAGACCAAGGGACAAATTTTACGAGTGAACTATTTGAACGCGTTTGTAAATTACTGAGGATTAAGATGTTTCAGACAACATCCTATCATCCTCAGACAAGTGGAGCCCTGGAAAGATCACATCGCACATTGTATCGTGACTTTTCGTATGGGGGTCGGAAAAGTCACTGGGCCCGCTCCCCACCTCCTGCCTGTACGGGGAACTCAGGAAACCTGGGGCGCCAGTCGGTTCTTCTGGAACCGACAAACCATACGGGAAGAGGTTCGCCCAACAAAAAAAACAAGAATTACCAACGGAGTCCCTCGGAACTTTCCTTCTACCCCTATCCATTCCCGGGGCAGATTTCCGGGGACTTTTCGACCTGGATTACACCGGAACAACGACGAAGACGAACCAAAGGGCCAGGGGGAATCAGGCAGGAAGGGGAGAGGGTGTTACGT
>JABSMS010014300.1:0-12590 GCA_018902275.1 Aleiodes sp. PSUC_FEM 10030003
AGCTGAGGAAATTTCAAGTGGGAAACATGTGTAAAAATTAATTTTTTTGATATTTTAGAAAATTCGAGTTTTCTGGTCAAGATTTGAAGGAGTCTCCCTTTCCAAAATCTAAAAAAATTTCTCCATCTCGCTCAAATCCCGAGATATTCCAGAGAATTTCTTTTTATGATACTGAAAATAGCAGACATTGACAATTTTTATTTTTTTTCTCTAATAAATAAATTATTTACAAAAATGAAAAATATTCGGATTTAGAAAATTCAAAAAACTATACGTGCAAAGTACAAAAAAAATATTTTTATTTGTTTAAAAAAATCCAGAAAATTTCCAGATATCTGCTAATTTGATCGTCATATTTTTTCATAAAAATTCTTGAAAAAAAAAATTGAGAAAATTTTTACAAAATTGTTACTTACACATCTCATGTGACTCTTCATCATCTTCATAACTCTCCTCATCATCATCATCATTAGATCCTGATAATTGTTGACTGATATTGAAGATACTTCGACGGATGGCTTTGTGTATTGCCGGTGTTAATCTCCCTGATTCATCATCCTCGTCTTCGTCCTCTCCATTGTTGTCATAGCTCATGTCACTGTTCAAAACAAAAAAAATTATTCACCTCAACAGCCACTGAATGTTATCCCCAAGGTTAAATTTGTGTACAAAACCGAATAAATTTGACCCGAACAATGACTTCCCAATAATTTAATTGGAATGAGAAAAATTTATGCTTTAATTTATTTGGAAGAAATCTCGAAAACCATGACGTTTACAAGAATTTATGAAGAGAGCTTTTTTGTAGAGAATTTTATAGTCTAAAAAAAAGCTCTCTTGATAATTTTTCTGGAACCCACTCGTTGTGGAGATATTCGCAGGAGAAACCCAGGTAAAATTTATCAATTAAAAAATTATTGGAATATTTTCAAAAAAAAAAAAAAATCTCACATTTCTTCGTCTGAATCGGCTATAACCTGAACAATTTCGCTTTTTCTGCGTTCATTTTGTCTTCCTCTGGCCGGACTCGCCTCATATTCCTCGTCCTCGCTGTCTTCAATGACAAAGGACTGCTCGTCCGACAGCATTTTAAATTTCAATATTCCTTCTCTTATTTCCTGATTATTAATTAATACGAACTAATAATGTTCTTCCAATTATTAATAACAGTTGACCATCGAAATTCGGTTTTTCTCGACAAAATTGGATTTTTCGTCAATTTTTAACACTGAAGTGCCTTTCCTTGTTTTACCAATGCTTTCGGCCAACTGACAAACGAAAAATTTGAACGGCAAGTTCTAACGTGTTTTTCTACGATGGATGGAGCGCTCTGATTGGTCTCGTTGCGCCAATCGTAGATCAGAAGCTAACGCCAGCTAAACCAATTCTCTGTATTTTCCAATGACAATAAAATTTATTTCTGAGTTATCGACGAACAGCAAATTCTTTGCGGTAGTTCTAGGGACTTGAAATTCCCTAGATTTTTCACTTCTCCCTCCACTCGGCAATCAACGGCAAAACTTTCCGCCTTTCTTTGCCGCAGATCCGCCTACGCTTTACGGCGAATAGAAGGGACTTCCGGTTCAATGAAAAAACTTATTTTTTCCCCGAAAGAAAGTAATTGTAATGTTCAACAATTATTGTGAAATTTTCCACAATTTTTACTGTTTTTTTAAATTATTTTTTTTCAACAATTTTCAAAATAGAATAACATGTTGCACTGTTTAACATTGGTTGGCGCCTATCTGCCCCCTCCCCTCAACGGTTCAATTTGCAACAGTCACTTCTTCTTTGTCTCTCGTCGTGGTGTATTCTCTTCAACTAATTTCTGGTATCAATTCCATTATTTTCGAGAATTACGTCCTTGAGTGATTCTGAATTATGGATGATGGATTTTCCGAGGATGATGGAGTGTTTCTAGAATCTGAGGAGCGTGAAAGTATAATACATCGAAGGAAAAATAAGACGAAACGAGTTGAAACGCATTCGAGCCGTTATTTTTCATTGCCTCGCCTGTTAGTGGAATTTTACGAGATTATTGCGGAATTGGTGAGTGAATAATTTTCCATTTTCATTCATCGCTCGATCCATTTGTTATTCATTTCATGTTACCCTAGCAATGAAATGAATTTATCCACATATCGATATAATGTTACATATTTTATTTTACTAGTCAATTAATAACAAGAGCCAATAAGCCAATGGAAAAATCAGATATAACACTACATAATACAGTATAAAAAGATAAAAAACTTTTATTACATAAGCACTAATGAAAATATTCTCTCCTCACTCATACTCTCATTTTCAACACAATATCAGTAAAATAATTTCAATTTTTACCATTTTCATGTTCTCTACTTATTCGTCAATCGCATGGATGGAAATCATACTGCGTAACATACTTCAACGCGGAGAAAAACTTCGGAATTATTGTTGTACTATTGTCATGATTTTTTATGAACATGTACTCGTGAAAATAGTCTTCAAAGTCACTCTTCTTCTTTCCGCGTTTTGGCATACCGTTCTTAATATTTTGCCACATATTTTTAATCAACTCTGTCTGTGCACCATCTTCTGAGTCAACGTAGTTATAATTATTCATAGACATGTTTGAGTATTCGTAATCAACAACTTCACTATATTCTTTCCACCTATCTGTGTAGATTGTGCTACCAGGTCTCACATATTTTTTTATAATGTTCACTACCGTTTCAGTAGTTCGATCTTCAACCACTTCAGCAAAAAATCCATTGTTGTCTCTCGGTACTCCACCAACAATCCAATAACCCTTTTCGGATTCCTTCGAATTTTCGTCCGGACCAAACCTCGTTTCATCCACTTCAACAACTTGATTCTCTCCTCCAATTTTTCCGAATTCATTGACTGAAGCGAATCGGCAAACTCTTCTCAGAATCCGGTTATATTTTATCACAGTCTTCTCACTCATTTTTAATTGTTCAACCAAGAATTTTGTTGAAGGCTGTACGGTTAACTTGTAAGCGAAGAATTTGCACAAATTTCTTATGTTCTTTTTACAATTATCGAAAATTGTTCCTCTCAAGATTCCAAGCTTTTTGCTGCATCTGACTTTATTTTTCGTGATTCTACATTTAAATAATAACTTAACAATGTCTAACCTCATTTTACTTTGGCAGAGCGGACAGTGCATTTCTCGCGGTAGCACTTGTTTTTCTTGTAAAAAATTTACTAGTCGTTCATTATCAGAGCAAATAGATATAAATTCATGAAGAAGCAATTTTTCATAGTCCTTCATTTTTTAACACTTTTGTAACTTGAATATGAATTGAATCAACGTCTTCGTGCGCTCATCGACACGTGTGTTTTGTTTATTTTGATGATGGTAGTAGGATACTCAGTAAATAATGGCTGACCAGAGGAGTGCGCATGCGCATCGTTTTGAAGTATGCCAATCGCTTTCTCAATCATCGTCCTAGAATGAAAAGGGTGTAAGTGCCATTTTTTGAAAATCCACAAAAATTTAATAACAATACTAACTTACGTCCTTTTATTATTCAGCAAGAAAAAAGGCACTTACGCTCTTTTGATTCTATGGTGACAATATCATCTGGCATAACAGAGTCTACCCGAAAGGGCGGGAAGGAAACCTTCCATATGATGGAAGAATTACTTCAATTTTGACTAAATATATGAATAAACTACATCCAAACAAAATTCCGTGGAAATTCCGTAATACGAAACTAATTAGATACTGGACTCCGTAAGTCCAGTATACTTCTACGATTGTAGTCCAGGAGTAGCTAAAAGTAGGTTCTGCTACACGAAGAAAAAAATCCCTCACAAGTCAGTGTGCAACATCCAAATATTTCCCCATGAAAATTTTACAAAATTCTTCGAATGTTATACTTTAACGTACCCTCGGTTTTAATGAATACATTTCAACTGTGTCGTCAAAAAAATGTGCCTTTTTTGCCCGAATTAACGTCCCCCCCCCCCTTAGGGAGTTTGTTAATCATTGTTATATTCAATAAATTAGAATTAAAAAAAAATATAGAGTCGCAGAATTTAATTCAGTAGATATCTCGTCGCCCCAGAGTCGAAAAGGCGTAAGTGCCATTTTTTAGAAACCAATCGGAATTTAAGATCCGTTAATTACTTCATAAGAATAATGAGTTACGCCCTTTCGATTCTAGTGCGACGATATAACAAGCTATTCTATCAAAACCAATGTCATGACGAAGATCATTTGTTCTTCAATTATATTTTGAAGAATACGAATTGGCGCCTTATCAAGCTTCCATCTCCCTCTTTCCATTACCCTTAAAAAAATCTCTGAGCGAGTACTACAAATAATCAATCAAATAAAAAAAATAATCGAAAGTCGAATAATTCCGTAGGGAAGAAGTAAGAGAAAACATTCAAGTCTCTTGCAGTTTAATTAGTAAATAACTTTGAAGTAAGTTTCCAGAAAATTCCCACGAGAATTGAGTTCGCCACAAAAAGATCGTCTCAATCAATTCTCGTAAACTTCATTGCTTCACAGATATTTGCAAGATATAATCGACACGTAACTTTCAATTTCCGCCTTCACAACTTCACACTACCGAATCCCCATAATTGCATTTAAAAATAATGAAGATGGCGTTACGCTATATTTCCGACGGCCATCTTGGCCTCATCTGTTTCCCCCAAAAGCCCCGAATCTTCACGAAAACTCTCCATAAACTCTGAAGTAAATCAGCCAGTCATAAAAATATTCATTAATTCATTTTTTCCCAATGAATTTTCATACTTTTATGATTAACTAACATTCTCAACAAAGACTCATTCTCAACTAACACAACTGAATCATTCTCGCTCCGATCTTCAGTACAGCCCAAGCACCTTATTGCCCAGTGGCTCACTCGAGTTGTGTTAGCCTAGCCAGCGCGCGTGAACACTCAGAGAGTGTGTTCCCCGTAGTACTCAATAAAATTCTTAAAAAAGAGTGAGAAAGAGGTAAAGAAGTGAGTGCGAAGAGCAAAAAAACGCGTGTAAGGGGCGTAGTGGAAGGATTGGCACACAAATTTCATTATTATTATCCTAATTGTCCGAAAGAAAAGTCAGAGGATAACTCGTGTGAGACAAATCCATTATAATTTGGAGAATAATGTTTTTACTGATTGTGACACGTTGGTTGACTAAACTCGAGTGGTTGTGATGATCATAAAAATTCATTCATGTGAAGTTGAAAACGTTTGATGTACGTGAATTCAATAATAAGTCCAATTTAAAAATTGAGTGTTGCGAAAACGAAATTCATTCATCGTAAAGAAAAAAGATTTTCTGCGTGAAAAAAATGTGGCACAGAGCTGCTTTTACCCACTTGCAGACGAGCTGAGATATCCCAATGGACGCGGCCATGTTTTCTGGTAGCAGAAATTTTCCTCATTAGTATTTATTATTTTTTTTTACTTTTTTTGTTAGAATTTTTTTTTCTTTAATTTTTGAGGGGGGCGAGAGGGGCTTTAATTGTGTGTCCAGTGGCTTAGTTGTCGGTGAAGTGTAAACATAATGCCGGTATGCAACGTGAAGACGAAATGTCTGCCAGCCACATTTGCCTGGAGTCTTTTGCTCATCACCACAACACTTTATTTCTATTATCCGTGAGTTTAATTCAGATGTTATTTAATTTTTTTCTTTGCATCGTAAAAGTTCGTTTCATGAAAGGGCGAATTTTGTTTTGCAGATGCAAGTACTACATGTTCCAGTATCCATGGGTTCCAGCACTCCAGGGAGTCATTACTTTCCTCGTACTCACCAATTTTGGTCTCGCCACATTCATGGATCCTGGGGTTATACCAAAAGGTAATTAAATTCCCTTGAGTTTCCTCTGTTTTTAGATAAACGGGGAAGTGAGATTTTTATGATATTAGTGTCACTGGCCACGGAAATTTCCGGCTCCAAGTGCTCCAAGATGATCTATTTTTGTCACTAAGTTCTTGAGAAAACATGAAAGAATAAAGGAACTAAGTGGCGATGCTGTTAAATGAGATTTTAAAATTATACTCGGAATGATGTGTTAATATTTTTTGAAGGAAGCTCAGGAAAATGTACATTCAGACCTTTTTTTGGAGAATTTAATTTTCTGCAAAAAGGCCTCTCAATAAATTTGAAAAAAAATTAAAAGAAAATGTGAAAGTATGGATTATTTTGTAAATATCTCCGAAACTATTGCGTTTACGAAAATTTATCACTAATCTTTTTTTGTAGGCCTCGGAATTCTCTACAAAAAAAGTCTCTTGCTAATTTCTTTCAAACCTACTCGTTTCGAAGATATTCGCAATAATAATTCTGAAAAAATACAAAAATTTGTAATTTAATCTGAAAATTAATTTTAGCACCCCCAGATGAAGACAGAGAGGATGAATTTCGTGCTCCACTATTCAAGAATGTTGAAATCAATGGTATAACTGTTCGTATGAAGTGGTGTGTCACATGTAAATTCTACAGGCCACCAAGATGTTCACACTGCAGTGCTTGTGATCACTGTATTGAGGTGAATAAAAAAATTCTAAAAATTCCTACATTCTTTTCTGAAACTCTTTCTTCATTTTGTATTCATGAATTTCTTTTTGTCTTTATCTACTTGCAGACGTTTGATCATCATTGCCCATGGGTAAACAACTGCGTTGGAAGAAGGAACTACAGATATTTCTTCTACTTTCTTTTATCACTGAGCTGCCACATGCTCAGTATATTTGGTCTCTGTCTATATTTTGTTTTACAACACAAACAAAAATTGGGAGAAGTCGACACAACAGTGGCGTATCCTTTTTCATTAATTAATAATTCTTTTATAGATTTAATTGATGAATTTATAAAGATAGAGACACGTTTATTTAATTTATTTATTTAATATCTCCGGAACTAAGCGAGATAGCGAAATTTTTGTGCAAACCTTTTTTAGAGGTCTTAAATTTCTCTTTAAGAAAGTTTTCACGGAAGTCCACCTCAATTATTTTCAAAGATATTCCGGGAAAATGCAGAATAAAATAAAAATAATTGTATTGAATTGCCGAATGAATTTTTATGGATCCTTAATTACTAATTAATTGGCAACAGAATGGTGCTAATGGGTGTTGTAACACTTCTGTTCTTTCCGATTTGTGGATTAACTGGTTTTCATGTGGTGCTTATATTCAGAGGTAGAACAACGAACGAACAAGTAACTGGAAAATTCAATGGTGGTTACAATCCATTCTCACGTGGCTGTGTACGTAATTGCTGTTACACGCATTTTGGACCACGGTATCCTAGGTGAATATTCTGAAAACTTTTGCAATTTTTTTATTCCATTAATTGTTCCAATTACAATTTAATTTTACAAAATAGTGAAAAAAAATGCGTTGAAATTTTTGGTGTAGATTGTTTTGTCAATAACTCTGCAACGAGTGAGTTTAGACGAAAATCTCAAGAGACCTTTTTTGTAGAGAATTTTATGAGCTACAAAAACGCTCTCTTGATAAATTCTCGTAAAGTGCATAGTTATCGAGATATTTACGAAATTATGTACATGTACTTTTTCAACGTATGTTCAACTTTTTAAAAGCTCTTAAAAAATATCAATTAATTATTTAAAGTTTGTTAAAATGTAATTGTGTATTCTGGAACATTTTTCAAACTTTAAAAATGTAATTAAAATATTTAATGATTTTTTTATTTGTTGACTGAACTTTTATATTTTACTTGAAGATATAAAAATTTTATTTTTATTTTTCAGTTTATTTTTATCATTTTCGAGGAATTAAAATGTTAGAATGTTGTTTAATAATTGATTTTCTTTAATTTTCAGTTTAATGAAGCCAGAAAAATACTTGGGAAAACGTCGCGGAGCTTGTGCATCAGAGATTTCACCGACTGACAGCGAGAACCAGGTAAAAACCTACATGGATAGCAGCAATGGTGTTAGAAATGCCAGTTCAAATGCTTATAATAAGGTAAGAATGCTAGCAGCAGCTCGATCTACATAAACAAAATACAAGACTATTTTTTTTTTTAATTTATTCTTTTTATCTTTCACAAAACTTATTTATTTTCTCTCTTGTTTCCACAAAAACTAACGAAAATGCCAAACATGGACGACAACAAGAAAATGTGTAAAAACAATTGCAGAGAAATGCACAGACGTAGATTAGGCTGCTTTGTGTGCTTAGTGGGCCGTGTTTGATAGCAAAGTAGTTTAAATATTTTTGTTTTGGTATTTTATATTCTAAAATCTAAGTGAGAAGATAAAAATAAAGTCGATAGTGATAAATGGAGATAAATCATGCATTTATTTTCTCGAAGATATCTCTGAAACCTGTCGACTTGGGAAAAATTATGAAGATACATTTTTTGAAGCTCATGAAATTCTTAAAAAAAAACTTTCTCGATAATTTTTCGTAAATCGACTCGTTTGAAAGATATTTACGAAAGAAATGAAGTTCTCTGACTTCCGTTCATCAATTCGTATACTAAATGATTCATTCAAGGCTTTTATTGGAGAGCCCGTGGAATTTTAATTGCTTGAACTTAATAATTAAAAAAATTGTCTTCTCATTTCGATAAACTAATTTAAATTTTAAAAATTCGACAAAACAAAATCACAGTTTGGCTTTGTATGCAGATCACAACGACATCGAGCGACGATAGTTCCTTCGTGAGTCACTCAATTGACGCATTTTAGATGATTCCATGAAGTGAATTGTATAGAGAAAAGATACCCAATGTCCCCTGCATAAAAATCACTGATTAAAGAAAAGTAACCATTAAATTCCTTCATTTCTTCTTCACTTTTTTTTCATAAAAATCCTTTCATCTTCATAATGGAGTGGTTGGGATCAAAGGAGGTGGGTAATGATGGAGAATGATTATTCTTGTATTTTTTTTGACAGTTGTCACCCAGGAGGGACGGCTCGGACACTGACATGGAGCCAACGGCCTCACAATCAGCTGATTGTGAGCCAACTCCACCATTACAGAGACACGGATCAAAGAGTAATTTCTTCCTTCCACCAGTTGAAACTAGTGATTCACCAAGGCATCCATTACCACAGAATCATCATCCCATTCATTATCCTAGGGGTAGTCCACATCCTAGGCCACGGTAATTTTTTTTTACGTTTAATTAGAAGGAATTCAGTAGTTGACTCGTAAAATAGAATAGATGTAAAAATCACGTTCATTTTTTTGTGAATATTTCGGAAACGATGGACTTTATGAGAATTTATCGGGAGACATTTTTTTGTAGATAATTTCTCTACAAAAAAGGTTTCTTCACTTTTTTTTGGGAAACACGCGACGTTCAGAGATATTTGCGGAAGAATATTCGAGGAAATTATTAATTTTTTTTTATTATTCAACTGTTGAAAAAGAATTAGAGGAGATGACTCATTGAAATAGTTAGAGATAGGATTTTTTACATGATTGCACTGGAAAGATGAGAAAATTTGCGATGAAAATTATATGCAAAAATCAATTTTCCAAGCTTTTCTTTGAACACAATTTTTTTAGATGAAAATAAAAAATAGGATTTTCTTGGACTTCTTAAGAATTTTATTTTTTTTGAAGATATCTTCCATTTAAATCATTGTAGCAAACTAGGATTTTCTTCAAATTGAGGCTGAGAAAGTTTCCCATCGATTTCTTTTTTTACGAATTGATTTTCGAGAGAATTTGACGAAAATACAGCACAAAACTGGTTTGAAGGTGCTTCTTCTAATTTTCGATGGAAATGAATTCACAAAAAATGGAATCTATGGGAAAACTTTTTGACTTTCATTTACGAATAATCCCTACATTCTGAGATGATGAAATCCATGGATATTTGCTGAAGAACGAAACTTTAAAACAATACAAACGAGAAATTTTGTGGATTTTCCTTAAAGAATGAAAGAATTTTCATAAAACCCATTGGAATTGATTTTTTTCAGATCATTTCCGTCGAAAATTTCCCAGGCTCTAATGAAAATTTTGAAAAAAGAGTTATTCCCCTGGATACTTGACTAAAAACATTTTTTTCAGCAAAAAATCATCAAATCAAACAAAAAAAAATATTTCAAACATTAATCAATTTCCCTGATTTTAAAAAAGCACAAAATGAATAATCAATTATTATACATTTATGCAACAAATAAGTTCCCTCTACAATATTTTTCCCGTAAAGTTTGAATTTTAAACTAAAGTATTGCATTTGAAAACGTTTGAACTATTTTTTTCTATTCCACTAATGTAAGAAAAATAATAAATAATGCTAAAAATATAAGAAAAAAGGTCAAATATTTATATTCAGGGGTATGAACGGATCAAGAAGCCATACACCTGACGTCCTGTCGCCGGAGGGCGCAGGATCATCCGCATGTGGTCTTCAACGAGGTCAGGGACAGGTTGGCGGTGGTGCTAGTCCAACGATGCAGCAACGGATAAAAGCTATTGGTGTACCAACGCCACTTGCCATTTCCAGTACAATTCGCAGGTAAAATTATTATTACCATCATCTTGTTATTCTTTTTTTTTCTTTATAAAAATTTCATGTCACTCGTTATTCAACGTCGTAAGGAAAAAGGTCGAGGAGCAATTATCGATATGCACATCATTTCTTTTGAATCTTTTTTTTATTATTATTATTATAGAATACATCTTTTTGTTTTATTATCAGTGGCATGAGTGGTAAATATACCTGAGGATGATTGAGATGTTAATTTTCGGATAATTTTCGGAGTTGAATGGAATTTGTCAGTCGAGAAATAGAACGAGATGAAACAATTTCATGATTTCTTTTTTTTTCTGGGATATCTCGGAATGTCAGAATTCTGCGAGGGAACTTTTTTGTAGAGGAGAATCGAATTCTGGGTTTGGAGATATTATGGAAAAAATGAGCTTTAGATTAGGAGAAAGTGGAGTGAAATTCAGTAGCGAAGAGGTGAAACAGGAAAATTCCATTTTCCCTGACAATTGTTTTTCTCAAATATCTCAGAAACTAATGGAGATACGCCATTTTTGCCCGAATGCGTTTTTGTAGCTCGTGAAATTCTCTACAAAAAAGCATTGGGGCAAAAAGGGCGTATCTCTATTAGTTTCCGAGATATTTGTAAGAGAAGGTTTTAAATTAATTTGCAACAATTTTTTAAAGAGTTATGCCATTCAATAAAACATCTTTATTCGCCAATATTATTCCCAAAAATCATGGAAAATTGATTTGAAACCACTTAAAACGATGGCCAATGGGTTCAGCGGTAACTTGAACTGAAAATATTGAAAAAAAATGAAAAATTCTATGAATGGAAAGAGAAAGCTTGGAAATTTATGTGGAAACATTTGGATTTTCAAAGAATCTCCGAAAATCAATTCCAATACATAATTTTCATCGAAAATACAGAAATTTCTGTTATAAAGATTTTTATAGAGAAAACAATCGAGCTACAAAATCGTTGAAAAAAATCTCTCTATCTCTCTCAGATTCCAGGAAATTCCATAAAAACTGCAAACTCATTTCGTGAAATTGATTCATCATGTTATTGCTGAACTCAAACGCGTATTTCTTGAGAACACGAAGAGGTACAGCATTGAAAATCGCTTCACTGTGAAGCCACGAAAATTCCCATTGCAAAACACTGTAGAGAAAGTAGTTTCCATTCATTACTTCCTGAAATATCCGAAGCAAAAGCCTTTTCCCTGAAAACCTTAATATTCCTTTTTCTGAGGAACTAATCAAGCAAACAATACTTTCCCCCTCAATTCTCCATAAAAATAACCTTGGCTTTCCAGTGAAACAATTTTCAACCTTCTCCACTAATTTTCTGCTCCTAAAAACTGCATTATTCCCTTGAAAATTCGAAATTCCATTCAACCGAAAGCTATCACTCAATTTCATCAAATTGAACGCATCACTGAAACTCCAATAGATTCCATTATCATCACCGTCATCATCATCATCATTACCATTATCATTATCATTATCATTATTCATCTAATAATAGACATGAAGTATAATCAGAGAGTGTGAAAAACGTCATAGTGAGATCACTAGTTGTGTGCACGTAAAGATAAATATATAATCTTTTTTTTTATGAGAGAAAAAAAATTACAAAAAAAACAATGAAAAAAAAACGAGATATATATGGTATATCGATAAGTTTGTGTCCCACTGCAGGGGGTGGTAACTGACAAGGAGCTGCTCTCTGCCAACATGTTGCGACCAACTGCAGGTAAACACGAACTTCATCCTACGAAAAAAGGACAGTAAACGTAGTCAATTATTTTTAATATTCAAAAACATTCTGCTTTGTTGCATTAAGAAAAATAAAATTGAAACAATAAAAGAGAAGAGTTTTGAAAAAAAAGAAAATTTTTTAACAAATTTTATTCTAGGTTTTGCTAAAAGTGTTTGTATTTAATTTATTCGATGATTAGATGGCTAATGTTTTTTTTAAATTATTGAGAGATAATGTTTTTTCATAGGAATGTATCAATTATGGAAAGATACGCGCTGCCTCTGTTCCTGTACATGTTCTCGCATTTTTTTTAGCCGTATTATAAACTGTATGGCTATAAATTTATTAAATGCTCAGTTTTATCGCATTTGAATT
>JABSMS010014311.1:0-12583 GCA_018902275.1 Aleiodes sp. PSUC_FEM 10030003
TCTTATTTTTCATATTTTTATAAAATTGCGTGAAACTGCCGATTTCATGAAAAAGAGTCGTCAGCACTTGTAAATAACTCTGACTCTCTTTCAATTTTTTTTTTTTTTCATTTCCTATTTATTCTCTTATTTTTTATCATTAGCATTTTTTTCATCATTTTCCTCGCTACTCTTTCAATTATTTTTTTTATTATTTTTTTATCACATTTGTAATCGTCTTCACAGATTGATAGGGGTAAAATGGCGTGTGACATTTATCATTCATTGTTATTAATTAATTCTTTATTCTGGCTCAATTCTCGATGAACACTTTGTAAAAAATATAATTATCTGTGGGTGATTGAGCCATTATTTTTTTTATTTTTCTTAGAAACAATTTTTTTTGTCAACTTTTCAATTCTTTTTCTTATTATTTTAACTCGATTTAGATAGTTAATTTGTTTCTCAATGTCACACGTCAAAATTACCCCGAGGAAACTAAAAAACTTTTCAACTCAATTAATTACACATACAATATACTTGAAATTTTGACCTTTTTCTTCATTTAACTTTTTGGTATGTTTAATTTTGAATTTTGACACGTCCACGTTATCTTTTACGTTTTGTTTTCATTTTTTTACCTTTAAAAATCCATTTAAGTTTTTCATTAATACAATAAATATAATTAACAAATTAACTCGTAATGTCAAACACAACGACAATACATTCAAAGAAATATTCAAAAAAGAAATAAAAAAACTTAAATTATTTTTTTTCAATAATAAACTTAATGGAAGCCTTGACCAACGACACCGAAATGTAGCCCCAACATTTTTTTGTATTTATGCTTGTTTTCACCAGAAGAGAAATTTGCAAACGTAAGAATACGAGTAATCGTAAAACTATCAACTACGTTATTTTTTTTTTCATTTTTCTTTTCATTTTTTTCCTTATTTCCTATACCCTAGAACAGCGATAAAATCCTAAGACATGCGTTTTTTTTAACTGTATAATTTTGTTTATTCCTTCAAGTTTTATCCAAACGTTTTTTTTAAATGCATCTTGATATCTGTAAATTAATAGAAAAATTTTCTGTGCGTTTGCAGTTGTTGAGAAAAATTTATTTTTCATCCGAAAAGTATACTGTTATTAGTTGGCTGTTCAATAATGAGAAAACATTGTTATCATCTGTTTCTTTGTTTTAATTATTTTTATGTTAAAAAATTAGAAATAGAACCTTTTCTGTTTAATTAGCTGTTTGTTTTCATTCCTTGAATTTCATCTATTATTTTTTTTTTTGTTTTCTTTTACTCCTAAATTTTATTCGTTAATTATTATAATTTAGTAGTTTCAAGAGTATTTACCAGAAGTCTCGTTTACGAGTTTTACCAAAGTGTTTTATTTTTTATTTTACTTTTTACTTTTTTTTCCATTTTGTTACCTTAAAACGTTTAACGACGAGTGTCTTTCTTTAAAGAAAAATGAATTTAAAAGTGTCGTTTCTTCTTAAAACCTGAAAAAAAATCGAGTAAATTAATTTATTATGCCACCAACTTTTTCCTAGTTCAATAATGAAAAAAAAATGTAAAAAAAAGGAAAAAAATCAGATTTAACATACTCTTCTTTCCTTTGCCCTTAGTAGCTTTTCGTTTTTTCGTTGGAACCGATGACGATCCCCCAAAGCTCGTTATCTCATCGCCAAGCTGTCCAAGCGTTGAAATCTGACGATTTCGATGTTTCTCTTGTTTTGTTACTGGCAAACGTGTCATATAATTTTCTTCAAATTCAATTTTACGTTTATTCTCACGTCCTAAACTTATTTGTTTTTCACCACCCTGGCTATCCTCAATTGGTGTATCCAAATATTCTTCCTTCAATTCACGTAATACAGCACCAGAGACAGCACGTCTTCGTGCGCGTTCACCAGCCTTGCGTAATTTTTCCATCATTGTTTCATCTCCATCTTAAAAAAATAGCGCTTATTTTTTATTTCGAGTGTGAATTTTTTAGACTGCTTTCGGAAAAATCTCCGAAACGAGTGGATTTAGCGAAAATTACCAAGAGACCTTTTTTGGAGAACATGAAATTTTCTACAAAAAATGTCTCTCGACAAATTCTCGTAAATGATTCTCGAGATATTTATAATAATAATCAATATTAAAATTACACCAAAACATTGTTTAATTACCATAATGAACAGCAGCAAGTTTTGGAGGCACATAAACACCTGATTTACGCTGTTTATTATTTTTACCAATTTCTTCATCATCATCACTCTCTGAATCTTGATCACTTCCATCAATTTTAGCAATTAAACCATCTGGATTAGCTTTAAAATGAGTTGGATCATTGGTACTTGTTGTACCAGTAACAGCTGTTTTGACCAATTTATCAATTTGATATTTTAGTTTATGATCGATTGGCCTTATTTTTTCTAATACCGTTCTAATTTCAACCAAACGATCAATCGATGGATCATCCTCTATACGTTCACCCGAACATTTTCTCAATACAATGTATGTTAAATTAATTAAATATGATAATAACATGTGATATTTTATTTCAAGAAAGCTCAAACCCTTGTCAGTTGATACTTCACCATTCTTAACACGTACAAGCATGTTATCAACCAGTTGATTAACACGTAATACATTGGCATTCATTTCACCAAGGAGGCGAAGTGCCTGTGGCAGATCCCTCTGCTCCATTTCATCAATTGCCTGTGAATGAAACAAAGTTGTTTAATTTAATTCAATCGTAAAATTGCGAAGAACAAGTTCAATGAATTCCTTGGACTTAATATTTTGGATATCTCAGAAACAATGAGGTTTACGAGAATTTATCAAGGGAACATTTTTGTAGAGAATCGAATTTCCTACAAAAAAGGTTTCCTGTGAATTTCCCGTAAACCTACTCGTTTCGAAGATATTTGCAGAAGAATGTAGAAAAAAAAAATCAAGTCATCCATCCGAACTTAATCATCGAATTATCGAATAATAATTATTTCTTTAAAAGAAATCAGGACACTATTGTTATCGTCAGTCAAATGTTCGAAGAAATTCACCTTCATTCTCGAAAAGAATCAGTGAAATAACATAAAGCTGCAGTATGGAGCGTTTCACACCCTCAAAAAAAAACACTGGTTGAAAAAAGAAAGCTTTCTTTTTTTCGTTACAATACCGCGTATTTGATATTTCCTCAATGTTTCACCGTTAAAATCTCATTGAAATTTCAAATAAACACAACGAATCCACTCAGAAACATAAATTCAATGAGAAAATCATAAATTTAACCTCTAAACTAGTACGAAAATAATGGATTTTATAACAAAAAAATTCTCCATTATCAAAAAGAAATGAATTTTAACACACCGGAAAAAAATGTCTGCCGATTCTTTCTCCCGGTGGAAAAAGCGCAATAATCCACTGCCATCTTTCCTATTTACTAATGGATGGCAGGCGGTCCTACCACCCTCCCCCGAAAAAAAGCGTACGGGAAAAGAAAGAGGGAAAAGGGAGGAAAGGGGAGGCCAAAAAAAAAACAATGAAAAATGTCCAATATCTGACGATTGAAAAAAATGCGTATTTAACAATTTATCTTAATAATTTATGAAATAATTTTATTGTCAATTTGTTATACTCACTTGTACCATTGTATTAATATAAAAATTAACTCAACGAACACATATTTAAATAACGTAAACTTGTAATTAAACGGTGTCCCCACGTGGGAACGATATTTTCCTTCAGAAGGGATGATGGTATTTTTTTGTCTCTCTCGCTCGCTCTCTCTCGGAAAAGCCTAGTCAAATCAGCGCTCAACATTTGAATTGAACACGTTAATATTTAAATATTCCATTTAATATTCAACTATGAGCTCCAATTATTGTCCTAATAATTATCAATGAATGAGCATATTGTAAAAAAAAATATTTTTTACAAATTTTTTTTATGGTATTGATAAGCGCCGTGAAAGTTCAGCTTCCTGTTTGATTTAAAAGAAGCGCGGGAGATTTCATCGTCGTTTGAGAAGTGATGAGTGGGAAATTTTCGAATTTTTGAACGTGAAGATTTGATTTTATTTATTTACTCTTCATTCTTATTATATCAATTATCATTCTCTGATTATTACAAAGTTGAATAATTACGGAATTATAATTTTCCGTTGAATAAATTGAGTCATGATTTGAAAACGAAAAACAACAATGTGAATTTTTTTATTTCTTTCATTTTTCTTGTTATTAAAATTCTTATCTAATCGTGCTCCTAGATTCATGTGAATTTATTCAAAATTCCTGTAAACGCTTAATCAAATCTTTATTCTTGACATGACTAATCGAAGTTTCCTAAAATTAAAACAACAAAATTAATTACATTATCCATTCTTTCTCATTATCACCCAAAAATCGCTAATTCAATTAACATCATCCAATTAATTTTCCTGATTGAAGAATAATAAAATTAATTATTGGATTATCTCCACGAATATCAGTCGATAAAGTAGCTTTACCAACCTAAATAAAAAATCAACCAATGAGGCACGGTGTAAACAGAGCCAGGCACCTCTCTGATTGGTTCGACTGTCGCCAAGTCGAGTTATTTTAACCAATGAAATAATTCACAGTAACACAAACGACCAATGATAATTTGATGTCATAGACCTCCTCGAGTTTAGAGCATACCCCCACCCAAAAAATCCACTCGCATAGGAAATTACAGTGTAGCCAGGCGGGTTTAGTATAACCACGGCCATTTGCCTTGCAAGTGGTGGAATTCGTGGGAATTAATGTCAAGTAAATTTTAACCTCTGTTTTTTTGGGGGGGATCATTACAGTTTGTGTGTGCGTGTTTTAAAATTCCAAACAAAAACAAATTGAATTGAGAATTTAAAATAATTTGAGGATTAAAAATTTATTGATTATAATTCCGAACAATTTGTTCATTTAATTTGTTTTGAGAAAATTGTGCGGGGTTGAAAAACCCGTTAATAAATACAAAATAACGCGACGCAAAAGGATGATACACTCGGGGCGTACGAGGCTCGAGGTAGGAAATAATAATAATGCCACATTGAATTTAATAAATGTTACTATTAATAAAAATAATAACGATAGAAGACCAGTCAAATTACCACTAACCAAATTTTTTTTAATTAACAAAACAAAACAATCATTGATACTTCGAGTTTGAGAGACAAAAAGTAATCAACTCAGTGGGCCAATGTTGTCATTCTCCTCGAACAGCTGATTCCCTCCTGCAGTGCTTGCCATCCGTGACGCGATATCTTTCATTCTTTCATTCGTTCATCATTTAATTATTTATTCTCCTCTCACTCTGTGTTAACCAATTGATAAAATAAAAAAAAGAATTAAAAAAATAAAACGGAGTCATTCATTTTTGCATCTATCACATTCTCGCCCCGGGCCTACGTTAACGCTGATTAATATTATCATTTTTTCCCCATCATCGTTCTGTCATTCTCCTCTTCGAATACAAAAAAGCAGCTGTGTTTCCGCTGTTGGATCTCTTTTATTCGTGACCTGGGCCACTTCCATTTTGCCCACCATCGACCGATCAAGCCAGGTCCATCCTTTGTTCTCGCGTGTCCTCGACTCTTTCGTTTGCCTGCTTTTTATTTCCCCGTTTATTATTATTTTTTTTGTTATTTTTTATTAGCTCGCGAGACATTTTTTTGCCATTCCAAGATTTTCTTTCTCTCGTTTCGGGCTTTGTTGGGGTCTCAAGAGAAATAAATAAACGGTCTTAGCAGGGAGAGTTTTATTTCTGTTTTTCTTTATTCGAAGGGGAAAGAGCGAATAGATTTTTTTTCAATGATTAAGTTCCATTGGAAAACAGGTCTCTCCATCTCGCTCTCACTCTCTCGCAGTTGACCCTTTTCGCACTTCTCATATTATTTTTTTCTTGACTCCTACGCTTTTATTTTTCTCGCGTCGTTTCTCATTTTCTCTTTCTTCAAAACTCGCCTCGTTCATTCACCCGCTCGTGACCGTTCGATACCTCATCCTATCGACAACGCTATTTTTTTCTCTCTCTCTCATACACACACATGTGATCAATTGTGTTCGTATTCTCAACATCTCACAATCAAATTTTACAGTTTCACGTAAAAATAAAGTGGTTTCTCTCTCTTTTTTTTCTTTCTCTCTCGTATCAAATCTTTCTAGAATTCTAAATTGATTTTTTTCTCACCGCCCACATCATCTTGTTTACATTTTGAATGTCAACAAACACATATTTCATCGATGAAATCTCTTCTTAAGAGATAATCATTATCAATAATTCAAAAAAAATTATTTCATCAAGAAACTTTGAGTAATTAGCGTTTTATCGCGAGCTGATTATTTTAAACGTAAATATTTATTAAATAGTAGTAAAATTCGTTCTCTAACTGAGATGCGGAATTTCTGTTAACTTTATTTAACTCGCGTGTAAACATAAGCGGGGTAAGAGCGATAACATTTTTTACTCCATATCAGACTGCGTCGCAGTCATTGATAACACAATATTATTTTTTTTCGTAAACACACGTGGGTTCTCATTTTATTTTGACGCGCACATTTTTCTCCATTTTATTGCGATGTGGAGAATTTATCGTCCGCTTCATCTTTACGGATTATTTCATGAATTTAGAAAAAAGTAAGTCGCGTGGGAGTGGGTGGAGGGGTCCAGGTGGGTCAAGGGGTGGAAGAATCAACTGCCGGTGGTCAATGGTGGAGGCAACAGTATCCTCCTTATCATCATTATCATCATCATCATCAGGGCAGTTACTATCCGTCCCAATCGCTAGCACACATACCTGTCAGTAGCATGAAGCAATCTTACATGCAGGTAATTTCACTCATTTTAACGTCGCAATGAAGGTAATGAAAGTGAAAAATACGAAACAATTCAGTAGTGAAGAGGTAAAACAGGATAAGTCGATTTTTTTCGCCGAGATTCTTTTGCGAATATCTCGGTAATTAATGGAGATACGTCCTTTTTGCTCTGATCCTTTTTTGGAGAGAAAAATGAGAGCTATAAAAAAGGTATCGACGAAAAAAATCGTATCTCCATTAATTTCGGAGATATTGACAAAAAAATGAAATTATGTCGAAAGAAATTTAAGGATATCCAAGTACTTCAGCTATGTTGTTTTTTCTTTGAATATTTTTGAACAGTGGTAGCTACACATTAGAGCTATTATTCGAGTCCAATCTGACCCTAGGTTATCGGACATTTGCCAATGATTTTGTTTTTCAAATATTTTAGTGCTGAAATTTAATTTTCCATTTTGAACCATAAGAAAATATTCTAAAAATCTCAAGAAAATTGAAAGCTTTCTTTTGTAAATCTTTGTAAGGACTTTTTTGTAGAGAAGAATAAGAGCTAAAAAAAAGCTCCCTACAAGAATTTCTCTATCTCACTTAATTTCCTAGATATTCCAAAAAAAAACAATTCCAAGATAAAAACGATTCATCTCAATTAGTTTTTTTTCACTTCATTATTTCAAATAATCATCATTTGCCATTAAAAAATTCCCTCAATCGTGACTAATCACTAATTAACTATGTGGGTTTGTTTTCCGGTAAATTCATTGATTTTCCATTGGCTGTCAAATAATTATTATTGTTGCAGCTGACATGGGTATTTCACGACGATGAGGCGCAAATAAACAAAAAACTGCCAAAGGAACTGTTACTCAGGTAAAAAACCTTTTTTTTAATGAAACTTAATTTAATCAGATTTTTTTACATCAAGTTAATTGAGTTACAGCCATTTTTTTGTAGAGAAAGAAGAGAATGTAAATTCATAGGATAATTTGATTAGTTAATGATCTCCCTAGTAATGAAAGACTTCCAATTATTTTCCAAGGATATCCAATTAAGAGTCTAGAAATTAAATTTTTATTAATTCATGAATATCTCACGGACGGTGCATGAGATTTTACGATCGAGCCTTTTTTGGGCGATTTCATTGTCTCCAAAAAAGTTCTCTCCATAAATTCACCTAACTCCAATAGTTCCCGAGATATTCGTGAAAAAAAAATCTCAAATTTATCTACGTTCTTTTCCTCTTCCCAAAAGGATTCTATCGTATTTGGACGTTGTATCACTATGCCGTTGTGCCCAAGTGAGCAAAGCATGGAATGTGTTGGCTCTAGATGGATCAAACTGGCAGAGAATCGATTTGTTCGATTTCCAGAGAGACGTAGAGGTAACAATGACTTTCACCTTTCACGAGAACGAAAAAACTTTCAGAAAAATTGTTCTTCATTGAATAACTTTTTTATCAATAAATTCAGGGACCAGTTATAGAGAATATATCAAGACGATGCGGTGGATTTTTACGTCAATTGTCACTACGTGGATGTCAAAGCATTGGGAATAATTCAATGCGTACACTGGCACAATCGTGTCCGAATATTGAAGAATTGAATCTAAGTCAGTGTAAAAAAATATCAGACGCCACATGTGCAGCATTGAGTACACACTGTCCAAAATTACAGCGTTTGAATCTAGATTCATGTCCGGAAATAACTGACTTAGCGCTAAAGGATTTATCTGATGGTTGTCCATTACTTACGCATATTAATTTATCATGGTGTGAATTATTGACTGACAATGGCGTTGAGGCATTGGCACGTGGCTGTCCAGAATTGAGGAGTTTTCTCAGCAAAGGCTGTCGACAGTTGACTGACAGGGCTATCAAGTGTTTGGCACGATATTGTCCGAATCTTGAGGCTATTAATCTTCATGAATGCCGGGTAATTATGCTGAATTGAATTTTCATTGAATTGTGAAGTGTTCAAGGACGAGTCCGAAAATTTCGGTGGTTTATCTTTGAGATATCTCGGAAACCGTGAGGTTCGGGAGAATTCATCAAGAGAGCTTTTTTGTAGAGGATTGAATTCTTTACAAGAAAGATTTTTTGTGATTTTCCTCTAAACTTGCTCGTTTCGAAGATATTTCGATGAATGGATGAAATTTTGACGTCTTTCATCACTTCATTACTGAATTCTTTGTTTTATCATTTTGATATCGGTTCTGATCATCAAATTGATTCTTTCTTTTATCAGAATATAACGGATGACGCAGTGCGAGAATTGAGCGAGAGATGTCCACGATTACACTACGTTTGCATATCGAACTGTCCAAATTTAACTGACGCATCGTTGATGACAATCGCTCAACACTGTCCACTACTCAGTGTTCTTGAGTGCGTTGCTTGCACTCATTTCACCGATGCTGGCTTTCAAGCACTTGCGAGAGTGAGTTTAATTATTAGAAAATGATATCAAACGTTGATAGAAGTTCGAAATGGAAAATTATCGTCATTAAGATCAGTAGAGAAGAATTTGATTCTCTACAAAAAAGATTGATTCATAAATTCTCCGGTTAGGAGAACCGCTTCGTTCTGGAGATATTTTCAAAATAATTCGTATGCTAATTTTATTTTTTAAGAATATCCCATGATCTAAGAGCAATCAATGCAAAATTTTCCATTAACCTTTTTTTGTAGTGTTCATTCTACTTTATAAAAAAAATGTATCGCTTCAATTTCGAGATATTCCCAGGAATTAATTCCGCAGTAATAATCGATGTTTTTTCTTCTTCTCTCCAGAATTGTAGATTATTGGAAAAAATGGATCTGGAAGAATGTGCTCTCATAACCGACGCTACACTAATTCATCTGGCAATGGGTTGTCCAAGGCTCGAGAAATTGGTAAAAACAAAAAAATGACAATCATTTGTTTCGTGACATCACAATCAATCACTTCTTAATTCCTCGCTTTTATTTTTTTGCCATCCCATTGCCTTTTTCCTTCTGCTAAAATATCTTGATTAATTTCGTACTCTATTTCTTTTGTTACAGAGTCTATCACACTGTGAGCTCATAACTGATGAGGGAATTCGACAGCTGGCATTATCACCATGTGCTTCGGAGAATTTAGCTGTACTTGAGCTTGACAACTGTCCATTAATAACAGACGCTAGTCTTGATCATTTACTCCAGGCCTGTCACAATTTAGAGCGCATAGAACTTTATGACTGTCAGCTGATAACAAGATCTGGAATACGTAGACTCCGAGTAATTTTATTTAAATTCAAGTTTATAATAATAGTGAGATGTAGGGGAAAATGGGGTGGAGTAAACGTTCCAGTAATATGGTTTAGAATTTTTCTAATGATTTTACGGAAAAGCTGAAGGAATTCTCAATGAAAAGCCTCAGTTAGAAAGAATTGTGGGAATTTTGTGAATACTCAATCGTTTTGTCTTAACATTTTCACTTTTAATTCTTCAAAATTTCCAATTTCTTTCAAGAAGCAGGAATTAACTCAAAGGCGAAATCATTTCCTATCGATTTATCTAGTTTTAAATTGAAATTAAATTCTTCAAAATACGGCAAAACCTTTTGGATTTCCAAAAAATTCCCCGAAATAATTCATGACGCATGCTTTGCTTAATATCTCGAAAATTAATGCAGATATGCCCTTTTTGTCCTGATCCTTCATTGTAGCCCTTGAAAGTCTCTACAAAAAAGGCTTTGGACAAAAAGGGCGTATCTCCATTAATTCCTGAGATATTCGCGAAAAACTGATAAAATAAAATCGATTTGTCTGCAAAATTTCATAATCGTCTCTCCCAAGCTTCCATCAAACCTCTGCAGTGTCTAACATTTTCTTTCCGTTGCAGACCCACCTGCCCAATATCAAAGTACATGCCTACTTTGCACCAATGACACCACCACCAAGTGCCGGTGCATCACGACAACGTTACTGTCGTTGCTGCGTCATCCTGTGATTTCACATCAGATGAGCGTTTGTTATACTTTTTCCCTCGTTGTTCTTCAAATGAAATTACGAATATTTCATGAGAATTACTTTTTTCTCAACGGATGAAAGAAAAAGGAGAGGAACATAATTCTGCAATGTCGTTTCAATGCAGAAGCATACTTGCGCTTGAATCAAGTAACTCTGGGTGGTTTAATGGGGTTGAGGGTGGAATTTTTTATTTCTGGAACAGGAAGTACCAGAAGTAGCAATGAACAACCATTGGGGGAGC
Organism: Aleiodes sp. PSUC_FEM 10030003; assembly: GCA_018902275.1. Lineage (NCBI taxonomy): Eukaryota > Metazoa > Arthropoda > Insecta > Hymenoptera > Braconidae > Aleiodes > Aleiodes sp. PSUC_FEM 10030003. The sequence goes on from JABSMS010014311.1 coordinate 11,043, forward strand.
CCTCCAACTCTGTTCAAGGGGCTCGGCGTAACCCGTTCATTTCATTTACAATATTTTTTTTTCTATTGGAAAAAGAATCGTTCTTTTCTTTTAAATCATTGGACTGCACGTTTGGAATTTTACTTTATAGATAATAAAATTAATCGGAAATTTTTGTATGAAAAAAAATCGTTTAAAAAAATATTCACAATGGTTCTTTCGGCGAAAGATATGAACCAGGAGAGTACAGACTGAATGAAATTATAAGTGAAAAAACAAAAAAAAATTGAATAATTAAAAAAGTATTCTAAAGCTTAAACAAAAAAATCATGAAAATTGGATAATAAAATTTTGATTTCGGCGAGAAAAAAAACGGAAATCATCGTATTTGTTTATAAAATTATCGATAAAAAGTCGTTGAAATAATTGTGAATTTGAAATGTTTTAATTCAAATAAATGTGTGCAATAATTCAAATCGGGCAGAGAGCAATTACCGAAAGAACTTTTGACGAATGTTTCGTTTTTTGACTTCAAAGAAATGGGAAAAAAATTGAAAAATTTATGAGAAACAAATTTTTCTTTGAAATTGCACAATCGTATGTGTGCGAAAGACTTCTAATATTTGGTAGCGTTTAAGAAACGTATCTCGTTTTATCGGAAATAGATAAAAAAAATAAAAAAAAAAACAAAAAAAAAGAGGAGAAAAAGCAGATAGATATAAAGAAATATATATAGATATGTTTTATACGCTAAATGTCGTCACTAGAGAAACAAACGTACGTTAATCGTCGTCTATTATTAACTGTAACACCGAATACGTACGTTGAGATTGAATCTTGAATTATCATCAAAAGTTTTCTTCCGAAAAATAGAAAAATTTAAAAATAATTGTAATAAATTTTGAAGAAAAAAAAAGCAACGAACTTTTGATGATTTTCATGACATTTTATTGGACAATTTATACATTTGTAGTGAAGAAGTAAAATGAATTAATTTTCTGAAGCAAAATATTAAAAAAAAAAATTATACCCATTTTACCTCTTTGTTGCTAATTTGTCCAATAAAATCACGATTAATTCGTTACTGAACTTTTTATTATTCTACTTCACGTATTAACAAATTTTTTCGAACGATGAAAGAGTAATGTGTGAGGTCGTGGATCTTAAAAAAAATCAATCAATTTATTAAATAAAAAGAAAAAATTAAAAAAAAACGTGAGAATGTGATCGAGCAAATGTCTGGCTGTGCTGTAGATTAGGATTGATTATAATTCGTTGCAGAGGATCTGATATTAATTCGTCAAGTTCATGATTAATCATTGCAATTAAATTGAAAAATTTATTTCTATCCATTGACATTGTTTTGTAAATTTAGTAATTTTCTTTTTTTAAATCATTAGCCTTGTATTTCTTTTTGTATTAGTGAATAGTATAGATATGTGAACTTTGATGATTTAATCAGAGCCGATCGTACCCGGTATATTTCGCTGCTTCGACGAGTCGCAGTCTACCATGTATATATTTTCATTAAATGTATGTACAATAAAAAAAATAAAAATAAA
>JABSMS010014312.1:0-30559 GCA_018902275.1 Aleiodes sp. PSUC_FEM 10030003
TTTTTTAAAATATAAAATAACTGTACAATTTATCATAGAATTTCAATAATGAATTTAAAAAATCATAAAATAATTTTTTCAAGCATTTTTCATATTTTATGTCGTTTATTTATTTTTTCTTTTTAATTTTCTTCATTACTAAAAAATTGATAATCCTTAACTATAATAGTTGAAAAATTAATTGGAAAACTAGCGACTAAATGGTGTTCCGGAAAATAATTGGAATTTATCACAAAATCGTTTTACAGGAAACACTGCGCTTATTTCTTATACTCTGCATAAGTTTTATCATTTTTTTTCATATTCAAACTATTTAAAAGAATTGCAGAGATTCATAAATATAATGCTTCTTTAAAAAATAAAGCACATAATTGATAATACACAATAATTTCTTTATGTATTTACTTATTTCATTATTTTTGTTTTCACCACTTTTTAAAAAAGTTTTCATTCAATGATTAACACGTATTGATTAATCATTTATGCTCTTTTACGGCATCATCTTAATACATTATCGGCAGTGCGACGTAAATATTCCATTTGAAAACATTGAAAATGCAGCTCTGTTGTTCGATTATTAGAATTTGGGAATTCTAATAAGATAATTCAGTAGTGAAGAAGTAAAACAGGATAACTCGATTTTTTTCGCCGATCTTCTATTGCAATTATCTCGGAAACTAATGGAGATACGCCCTTTTTTCCCTGATGCTTTTTTGTAGAGAATTTCAAGAGCTACAAAAAAGCATGAGGGGAAAAAGGACGTATCTCCATTAGTCTCCGAGATATTTGACAAAAACAACTGGCAGGGAAAATCGACTTATCCTGTTTTCCCTTTTCACTACTAAATTCAATTGATTCACATTACGAATCAAATTATGAATTATCGTGATGTCATTCCTATTAATTTCAATAAGCAAAGAAATTAAATGAGGGCAAGTGCTTTTATTCAAAACGCTCATTATCTCGTCTCTTCCCTTGCTTAAAAAAAAAACGTCTTCAGACGCTTAATTTTGAGATCACACACTTTCATTAAACTCTACATTTTCATTTAATTTCTATGATTTCTTTAATTGTTCTTTCTTTTTTTTATGGAATGTTTGTTAAAATTATTACAATAACAAAGTTCCATTATTCGAGAATATTCGTAAACTGTATAAATTATCGTATTACTCATATACATCATGGAATTGATAAGTTTTTCCCTCTTTTTCTGTACAAAAAGAATAATTATTACAAAATAATTAAAAAAAATGATTCAATGAATATTATGAATAAAAATGTCTTCCTCTCAACATCATTTAATTAAATTTACTCGCAATCTGGGAAAATAAAATCCAGTTTGATCGGTTTACATTTAATCTATCAGACTGCATTCACAAAAAATACAGTTTTGCAGCTGATTTTCTTTCTATAAAACGTAAAATAGTGAAGGTCATTAATTTCTCGGGTATCCATTGTTGGAAGTGCTTAAATGTTTAGGATTTCTATCATCTCTTTTCCCCCTTTCTTCGCCAGAATTCAATGTGCTATGGCACGTGCCATGTTTGACATGATAATGAAATTAACACAAATCTGACAATTTTTATATCTTTTTTAAATAAATAAATTATCATTGAAAAAATATTTAAAAAATTCGTGCTTATAGTTCTTTTGATTTTTAACATGTTCATATTTTTCATTTTTTTTTAATAATTTATTTCTTAAATAAAAGAAAATTCTGAAAATTGTCAGATGTACGTTATTTCTCGTTTCATCGTTTGACCGGATTAATTTAGTTACTTCAACATATTTTTCTACTCTTCCTGTTCATTGAATTAATCGACTGGCTTCGCTCGATATCGTCACAAATTAAATTAATTACATCTATCGTTGCGCTCATCAGTTAGTCCACGATATGCCATTATTTAATTTCAGATAATTATAATTCGGTTTCAATTTTTTTATTATATTTTTCTATCTCTCAACTTAAAAATAAACCAAAAGTATGCACCCTGCAATGATTCGTTAGTCTCATTTGATTATTACAAAAAATTTGTTACAGAAATTCGATCGATTATTGAAATATTCTTGATATAAATTAAATACGTATTATTTTAAAATTACTAATCTGCCTTTTATCATTCATTTTTAATGTTAATCAATTTTGTAGAATTTTCGTTCCAGGGATATCTTTTTTCTCGGGGATCAGTCGACATTGGCTCCCGTACTCATTTACATTTCATAATAATTCAGTTTTAATGCACTGAATGGGAATGATTTATTAGTTTTTGGGAAATCCCCACTTCTGTTGTGCAACTTCTGTAAACGAAGTATTTTTTTTAATTGTTTTGGAGGTAAGAGTTCCGATTTTTTTCGATTACTAAACTGACTCTTCAATTCGTTATTATCAATTAGTAACAGACGATCATGAATACTTTCTCAATCACTGAAACTCTCTATTTTTAATTGTTTCCTTTTTCATTTGATTACATGAATATTCCTAATAATAACATTCACACGTGTTTCGAGAGATGAATTAGATTTTATCTTCTAATGATATAAAAAAAAATTAAATGGAAAAATGATATTGTTTTCAGTCACAAATACTATCCTGCGTAATTTCCATAAATTGATAAATTCGTAAAAATTAACAAAATAAAAGAAAAGAAAAATCTCTCTTTCGGTTCTAATTATTGAGATGAACAAAAAATATATACGTTTTATATATAACATTATTAATTTTGCGTATGCACTTCAGTCGTATTTTTTTCTTCTCACATAAACAAATTATCAAAGTTTATTTAATGTATTATCACTGATAATTCAAATTATTGCAAATTACACTGCAGACTGGTAGAAAATGAAAAAAAAATATATTTATATATATAACATTTTTCCTTTGTGCAAATACGTCAGTGGGCATTGAAAATGATTTTCAAAATTTTTCAAGTTATATTGAAATATTTTTAGATGCCTAAATGAATATTCTCTTGACCAACAAAAAAGTCAATATTTCATTCAACATGATGCCTTTAATTATGATATGTCTTTTTACGCTCCAAAGATTCACACTATCATTTTGTTAAATTCACATAGGATCCTTTAAATATCATATATCACGTTAGTTTTTCTTTTAAATCCTTGTTTAAATTATTCTTTTTTCCTCATCATTATTTGTTTTCCGTCTCATTCTTTGGCGTTACGAAAGTAAAATCTGATTACAATTATCATCATTCACTTTTAACACATCCATTTATTATTTCTGTCAAATTAATTTCTTCATAGCCAATGGCTCTGGAACATTTTCCTTCGAGTTCCTTAAGTACACGCAAGATCATCATCTCGCAATTAAAAAATCTTTAGTTTTTTTTTCTTCGCAATTAAAATAATTTTCTTATTCTTTCACAGTCTGTAATTAAACAGTCCACGCTACTCTGAATTTGTTATTTCATATTACACTGGGAAATAATGAAGCATTAACACCAACTTTCACTCTCACGTTCTTCTACGCCATCGCTCTCTTCGTCACTTGGCTCTTCGCCATACATATCAGCTAATTTTCTAAATCTCGGACCGAAGTTCGAGAGATAATTGAACTTCAAGTCACCATCATCCGTGCCTAAAAAATAGATGAAAGAGTTTTCATCAATCATGAAAAATAAATCCAGTGATAATAATAAAAAAAAACTCACATGATGCCAGAGATGATAAAGAACCATCTGAATTTCCTTCCCCCTCGTAAGCATAATGTCTCACGTCATCGAATGGATTTGTCTCAGGATCTTTGTCACAGCTCTCCTTTTTGGTGTCCAAAAATCCACAAATATCTGGCACTTCATCCGGCGCTGAAAGTGAAAAATTGGATGAAAAATTCAATTAATCAATTTCTCGAAAATATTTCCGTCGTAAATTTTCATTGAAAAATTATGAAACCCTAAACTAAACGATGAGAAATCAATTGAAATGAAGAATGTAATGAATAATAAATTATTTACCTCGTCCTTGATGTGCAGACGGTGCAATTTTGGAGTCAATTGGTGGCGCATCGTAGATACGCCTCAATACATTCAAATCATAACCAGTATCGACCTCACCGCCTCCCTCATCCTCATAATTGATGATATTTTCTCTGATATCATCCATATCCTTGTACATATCATCACGTTTTCTTCTATGCACGACAACGGCCAACAGTAGTATCAGCAAAATAGCAACGCAAACTAATATAGCAACAAGGAAATTCGAGTCAATTCTAAACGATACTGCTTTAGCCAGTCTATGATCACAGCCTGGATCAGCATTTCTCGATAATGATGGCATTCCAAGATTGTATGTATTACGATTGATCACCAAATTTCTAATGCAGCCGTCGAAGCCTTTGTTAATTGGATCATACGACCAATTGAAGTATCCAGCCATTTCTTTCAAATCCGTTATCGTACCGCCGATTTGCAATGGACTATTGACATTTAAAAATTCACTTGGACCGACGGGCCCTGTCAAACTCATGCAAGCTGACATACTGCAATTATCAATCTGCATTTCAATTGTTGTTCTAGTCCAAAGAACATCGACCCTGTGACTTTTACCGTCAGTCAATTTTATTCGCTTTTGATCCAATGATATTGTGCCACTGCCATAATCAACATGGAGTACCGCATAACCATTGCGTATTTCAAGTGCCATGAAATCTTGTATACCAAGTATTTTACTGTATATCATTGGACCGAAATAAAAGACGAGGCCATCATCAACGTGCGATATCAATTCGAGTCCCAAATGTGATTCGTCACATGCCTGTCCAGGTGGCGGCATAATTGCCCATCCATCACCATGAAATCCAATGCCAAGTAATTCGCAACGTGGACCCTTAAAACCAGGTGGACACTCGCAACTTTCACCCAATGGTGTTCCACCATTCAAACAAACTATCGGCTCGGCAACGTGGCATGTACATTGCGGATCAACAACAGCACGCACACCAACAAATGAACTCGTGTTCGTATAAACTGAATATGGCACTTCACTGACATTCAAATAGCTACGGCATGAAGAATCATTACAATGAACTTTTTCAAATAAGCATTCATCAATATTGATTAGCATTATTTCGACTCCCAATTCATGTTGAATTTCTTTTGAATTTTGGGCAATTATTGTGTTCAATTTTTCGGAAGGATAATATGGACTACCGTGTGCTGAAAATCTCACATCGAGTAGACTCATATTATTGTAATACGGTGAATGTAAAACAGTAAATACATCTATATTTTCAATTGTATTGTTTAACATTGTCGCGAAACGTTCTTGGAATACATCTTTCTTACTTATACCCGATTCATCAGGTGCAACAAATTCTTCAGCAGTTATACCGTAGAATCTTATCGATCCAGATTTAGTAACTGCTTCTTCGGGGATTTCTTTAACCGTAACATTAACATAAGCATTGACTGAATGTTGACCATTTTTTACAATTGAAATTCTCTCTGTCACAGTGAATTTAAGAACGAACGTACCATTCGGCGTGCCAGATAGTAGTGTTATCATCCCGTTACTCGGATTCAATTGAAATCCAATTGTTCTTTCACCTGCCCAATGGAAATTTTTGTCTGGTAAATCCCAGTCATCTGGATCATTAACGTAAACTCTACCAATTTCAGTGTCTGGTGCAGCTCCTTTATAATTATAAACAAATATTGAACTTGATCCCTCCTCCATTGCATTATCATTCCTGTCACCAATAATAACTGTTAAAACTGATGTACCAGTCATTGTTGGTACACCACTGTCACTTATTGCTATTGGTATATGATAACTTTTTCGCTCTTCACGATCGAACTTAACATCGGCTCTCAAATCATCATCAATTATCGAAAATTTACGGGTTATTTCATCATCTGCAGTCTTCAAATCAATACGGAATTTGAATGGTGGTCCATTCTCATCAGAATCATAATCACGTGCTTTCAATTTTGTTATGTTACCAGGCAATTCATTCTCGTACCAAACAACTGGTTGCTGCATATCTAAAAATGGCGCATTATCATTAATATCGATTAATGTTATGTTAACCATAACAAGTTCACGTAGTGCAGTTGGTCCGCCATCCTCATCACGAGCCATGACAATTACCGTCCACATTGGATAACCATTTGGTAGATCTCTGTCAAGAGGTTTCTCCAATTTCATGCATCCAGATTTATCGATTGATATGAGTGGTTGTTGATCTTCTTTAACAATGAAATATGCAATATGTTGATCTGCATTTCTGTCTTTTATGTCAGGATCATACGCTTTAACAGTTGTTATACAGCCAGCGATCAATTTTTCTTCTTCAATCGTTGGATTTTTTTCGAATTCTTCAAATACTGGTGGATTATCATTAACGTTCTCAATAAATATTTTGACAGTCGCGTTGTCATCATAAACACCATCGAATGCACGTACAACCAAATTGTATTCAGTTATTTTTTCATAATCGAGTTGTTTATTAACACGGATTTTACCAGTTGTGCCCTCAATATAAAAACTATCATCAGTATTACCAGATATGATACTGTAGATAACTGGACTTGCTGTATCCATGTCTTCAGCTTTAACTTCAGTAACTAATGCATTGATATTAGCATTTTCGAGTATTGAATTTGCTATGTAAACTGGCTGTGTAAAATGCGGGGGATTATCATTCTTATCAGCGATTTCAATACGAAAATCTTGTTCACCTTTATTATGTTCACCAGTTTTGAATAATGCACTTGGCGAATTATCAACCGCTATTACTTTAACATTGTATGTGTCTTCAGCTTCTCTATCGAATACAGTCAATGTTGTTATGTTACCAGTGTCTTTGTCAATAGCAAATAAATCTTTGAAGTTGTTTAAATAATATGTTACTTGATTGTGTGCTGATGTACCATCAGCATCGATTGCACGTACTTGCATAACTGGCACACCCGGTGGTTCATTTTCAAGTACACTGCCTTTTTTCATTTCACGGAATACTGGTATATTATCATTAACATCAAGCACTTCAATGTTAACAACAGTTTCAGCAGCTAAATTATATTTATTTTGTACACGGACAATTAAGGTATATTCTGTATTACTTTCGTAATCCAAGTGTTGTCCAAGTTTTATGTCAGCCGTATTCTTTGATGATTCTAATCTGAAGGTATTACCTTTATTGGTTTGTTCAGTTCTACCAGGTAAAAGTTCAAAAAGTAAATCTGGACTGTCATTTATATTTGAAACTGCCTCGAGATGTGCAATTGTAGCATCAAAGTCACTAAAGTTTTCACGTATACGGATTGGATCTAATGATCGTGTTAAAAATGCTGGCGCTTTTTTGTGCGATTCAACAACTCTAATGTCCAGATCTATGTCGCTTGAACGTGGCTCTTTACCGAGATCTTCAGCGCGTGCTACCAAACGGAATTTGTATTCTGGTTCTCTATCAATCGTTTGATTCAAAAAAATAACTCCAGTCTTTTCATCAATACGAAAATATCCAGTATCTTCGGGGCGTTTCGATGATATACTGTAGCGTACCACTGAATTATTACCGTCGTCAATATCCGTCGCAGATACCCTCATTACTTCATGCTCTATACGTAAATCTTGTGGCACTGATTCCGTGTAAACCTGTAATAAAACGAAGAAAATGAAAAGAAAAGAAAAAAAGAAATGATTTTATTGACTAAATCGTATGGGTAAGATGATTTCATATATACATTCTGGGAATGATTAATGAATGATTCATTAAAAATTGGTTGCATGCAATTCCGTTTGTACAAGTGATACTATACGTCATGCCCACCAGGCTTTTGTAACTTTAACTGTGGAAAATGACATCAACAACTTTCGGTTCAATGCTGTGCTCCATCATTCCTGAATAAATTGCTAATTGATCTTTCATGATGACTTCCTCTCTCTAATTATTGATGAATTAATGATAACGATCGAATGATTTGTTGAGTCACAAAGTTGAGTGAAGAAATAAAATGATGAAAATTTTAGAAATAGCAAAGAGAGAAACACTGACATAAGACCATCACACCGAAAGTTGCAGACCAACCTTGTATATTGAATATCCCCGTGAGACCTGATTATTGGAGAGAGAAATATTTGAATCATGGTAAACAAGAAGAATGAAAAAAGTCCTGGGATTCGAGTAACAATTAATTCTCGAATCTTTGAGAGTGAGGAAACTTAGATGTTTATTCATTTTAATTAAAATGGAAAATAACATTCCAATTGAAAAGTTTGGGAATTTGTTTAGCAAGTAAATATACTCACAACTTTGTCAAATACTGGTGCATTATCATTGACATCCTCAATTGTGACTTTAAAAGTACAAACATCATCCAATTGGGGCCGTCCATTGTCAGTTGCTAATACAGTCAAGTAAGCTTCCTTCTCACGTGCTGGCTCATCTCTGTCGAGTACTTGAGTCGTTTTTATTAAGCCAGTAATATTATTTATTTCAAATTTCAATTTTTCACCGGGCGCTGTTACGAAACTGTAAGTTATTGTTCCTGGAGAAAAAAAAAGTTCATTAGATGATGCTGTGACTGTTTAAATTAAAAAATCAGGGAAATTTCTGTTTGAAAATGTCATAATGAAATTAATTTGTTGAATTGATTGGAAAAAATATCCCATGAATTAATTTATAATGTGTAAATGAAATTACCTCCTTCATCGGGCGGATCTCTATCTTCAGCATGCACCTGAATCACAATAGTACTTGCTGGCTCTTCTTCTTTAACAACTGGTGCATAAACTGAACAATCCGAAAAAACGGGCTTGTGGTTGTGTTTATCGTCTCGCGTCTGAAAAGAATGAAGATAACCACAAGAAAAATCATTAAAAAATTTCAATGGGTAAAGCAATTGAATAAATAAGAATAGTAAAAATAAAAAATAATAAATTTAAGTAACATTTAAAATTTACGAAGCTAAACCTCAAGATCGATCTCAAAGTAACAATAGGAATAATTCATAAAAGTGCTTTTTCTATTATCTGAAAATAAGTAGCGAGAATGAAGAAAAAAACGTTTGGTTTGCCCATGGAGAATTGATGGTTTGATATAAACTCAGTGGGGAATTGACATTTTAAATATTTGAAGAGAGTAAATTTGATGGCAACTGCCATCGTAATAGTTGAATTCACGACGAATGCGAATGGGGCCAAACGATAAATTGAATAAAGAACATCATGAAATAAACAATGATCCACTCACCACTGATTCATCGAGGCTGAGATACTGTGATCTAATATCCAAGTGCCTGGAGTGTCGCAGCTTTGTCGTTTCGCCTGGAATCAATTCATTTATCATTAGTCAATTTCTTTCAATGATTTTTTCTTCAACTTCACATTCAATCATTCGTTAGTAAAATAATCGAACGCGATGAGTTAGCAAAAATCGGAATAATTAAGGTAGTTTTATTTTAGAAGTCGTTTTCGACATTTTTTTAAATTTCGACAGTCTCTTCTTCATATTTTCGATTTTTTATCAAAATTCAAAAACAATTTACCACAACAAGTGTCAATAAATCTTTCTGATACGCTCTTTTTCCCAAGGAAACGCGATATTCCTGTTTCTTCGTATAAACTAGCAAAAAAAAAACATTGCATTGACCAGCGAATGAATAATAGTGTCAAAGTATCGACATAATGAATTTTGTTTATTTATTCTTTGTCCAGAAAATAAACGAAGTTGATGTAAAAGAATGAAAGAGTACTCTGGGGGCACATGGAAAATGATGACAGAAAGATGAGGTGATGATCGGTGAGTATGAAAGGCGCTGAAATAACAGGGCATTTTCGACAGAGTCCCTTTGGGGTAAACTGGCAAAGGCATGAGTTGGCGTATAATTACAGGCGAAAAGCCCACCTTGTCTGTCGCCCAGTCTGCCCGTATATCGAATCGCCGAGCGTATTTTCTACCAATGCATTCGCGTATGTATAGTCAGAGATAAAGTAGCAAAGAAAAAGATAAAGCATAGAAGAAAAAAAATTTGAAAAATTCATTATATCGTCACCCTAGAATCAAAAGGGCGTAAGTGCCATTTTATCTTGCTGAATAATAAAAGGGCGTAAGTATTTTTATGAAAAAATGAATGTAGATTCAATTTTTGTAGATTTTCGAAAAATGACACTTACGCCCTTTTCACTCTAGGGCGACGATATTCCCCACTTTTTCTTTAGTGTAATGAGATACATCTCGGTATAATGGATTGGTACTGTCATAAGTGTAGCTTCACTGAATTGTAATGTAGGTCAAGGCTGTTGCATGCATGAATTTATTATGGCATATTCACTGTAGTACCGAGCGTGATCGATAAAACCATGAGTAGAGCATGAAGTTATAACATTCCATAATTCAAACAATTCAGCATTTCATCATGAATTTTATATGAATGAAAATATTATTGCTAACTTATAATCTACACGGCTTTTCAATTGATAAACATGGCGGTGCGCCCATCAATGGTTATGATAATTGGGGTAGTGAAGTGGTAAAATGAGATAAGTCTAAAAAAATACATTTGACAAATATCGCGGAAACTGTTGGATTTATGCAAATTCATGTAATTTTTTTTTTATACAGATGACTAAAAGTTTGTTTAAAAAGAAACTGAAGATATTTCCTTCTAATCCTGCTCGTTTCGCAAATACTTACAAACGGTAATTTTTCGACTTATCTCATTTTACACTTGACTGCTGGATTAAATATTTTTTATTTCTCAAATTAAATACGTTTTTTATGAATTGTTTTTCAAAATAGAAAGACAATATTCAATGAATAATTGTCCTCGAGTGGAATAACTCGGAGTCAAATTAACAATACAGAATCCCAGTTTTCACTGTTTACTTGTGTCTGCTCTATTGAATTATGGACAAAGAATAGAAAGAAAAAAAAGTTATATTAAATCCGGCTCATCCATTGATTCAAACTTGTTTAACAGAAGTAAAATAACGCTGACATACATTGCTCGTATTCCTCAGTTGGCTTTACACAACGTACTTTGCATAAAAGTGATCAAAAATGTTATATTCTCGCTGATATAGACATATCGGTACATCAATGTCGATAAAAATCTATAGAGTTATCATTTTTGCGGTAAAGTTAAGGGAACTAAAATGAAAAATAACTGGAAAAAGGTCGATATCTTGGTTGTACCCTATATAACAACAATGTATGAAGTTCAATCGCGTGATTACATTCACCCCCTCGCTTGGATGAGTTATTTTCATCTTTCAGCAAAAGAAAAAGTTTCACCTACATACACTTGGTGCTTTCTCACTTTGTTTACACATGTCCTTGAAACAAATGAGGGAAGCAAAAATAATAAATTCCGAAACTGTGGAACGATTTTTATTTTGAGTGAAGGCGAAGTTGATAGATTTTCCGAATTCTGTGAATTTTATTAGTGAAGCAAGAAAATTCATGCCATTTTCCGCAGGAATTTCTCCAATTTTTTTAACAAATTGAAATAGTTGACAAATCCATAAACTTTCCGCAATTCTGGAGGGAAAATTAGTGGTGCAGAAGTAAAACGAGAGCAGCCAAATTTATGGCTACCAGAATTTTGTGAAAAATTTCGTATCTTTTAGAACTGTTGGTAAAAAAATAAATGAAAAAAAGGAAATAATATTTAAGTGTACGGTTGGCATCCCTGATTTAATCGAGGTATTCATAGGAAGATAATGGTAGCACGAGGGTGACTATAATGCACTTACGTATGTGCATATGTGGCAGTTTAACCCTAATGCAGATGTGGTTGCAGTCACTCAGGGAATATTCGTCAATGTGGGCCATTCAACCAATGGTGGGGATTGCATGCCAATTGTGCGCCACGCAGATCCGCGTCCTCATTACGTAAATTATTATCGAACGGTTCAATTGCCGGACGCGAAGGATTGCCACATGCATAGTACTGTACGTCATTTTACATATGAACTTCTACACACAGAAGTTTAAATTTACTTTCTCATCCACATTTTGTTTGCATAGGAAATGTATATCGAAATATATATGAAATTAGATACATGTACATATTGAGGTTTAACGTTATTTATTTTATATAATGGTATCTGAAACATTTCACCCCATTTCCCAAACCATCATGGTACTCCTTCACCAGTACCTGTCAACTTTAACATTTTATTCCGGAAATTGTAACCATTTCCAAATGGACTGTTTGCGCTGTCCAAATATTTATCGTTCTCTCATATTAGCAGAAGTATCTGACAGGATTGGTAACAATACCGCTATCATTTTGCGATAAACGGATTATTTTTTTTGCCTTCTAGCAAGAACATTAGTTGGTCAGAGTGAAAATTTTCATCAACCGATTAATCATTGAATTGAAGCATTCAATGTCGAATTTATGTAGGAAAATGAACTGATGGAGGCTGGGAAAATTCAATAGCTGCATTACAATGTAGCAAATCTGATTCTTTCCCTCCTGTATTTCTAATTATGGTTCATTAAAATGTTGTAGAGTGCAGCCAATTCCCGTAATTAGCTGCAAATTCAATTCCCTGAATTTGATGATAAGTATCTAACTTTGTGGATCATTGGAGATAAAGTAGAATTTAATGATATTTCAATACGATTCATGATGGGTTATTTGAATTTAAAATCGATTTCAAACTATTGTTTGCAATTCAACAGGATTTTGCAGCGCAGTTGGTTCAATATATTTGGATATTGCACGTGCGTATTTCATGTCATCTAGACACGTGAGTTGCAAGTTGCTATAAATACGGCTTGACCATTAAAAACTGCAATTTGATATGAATGGAAATGACACTTCTACTCGCAGACATTTGAAAAGTTAATCCAATTGTTCGTCAAAGGATTTGTTTTTTCGAATATTTTCAATTTGTTCCGGATAATGATGGACTGTTGAAATTATTAATCACTGGAAATCCATTACAATCATCCAGTATTATCACATAATAGGTTGATACAACAGCATCAATGCCAATAAAAATTTGCATAAAGTCATTTAACCAAACCATTCTACAAAGCAATTTTATCAAATTATTTCTACATTGAGGATATGCAGTCAATAATCGATCTTTTTGGGGTCAAACAAAGTTCTAATTTGTGTTCGTCTGATAGATTTTAAAATAAGAAAAAAAATAATGGAAACAGGAATTAATGTTTGGACACTTTTATTTTTTAGGAAGGAGTCGGACAAACATTGTAAGGCGGCCTGAGAAAAAAACTCGGTAGCTAACTTTTCAATTTGGAAGTTAGGAAAATTTAATCATCAACCGAGAAACTTCATTCGGCTGTATAAAATTTTCATATCGCTACAAATAATTTGTGCTCCACTCGTTCTGGATTTTTACCATACTTTTACCATATTTGTGCCATTGGGACATGAAAAACATTTTTTTGGATTAATCAAAAAATTTGTTGAATTATATTGATTGTGGAAAAAAATATTTGAACGGAAAATTATTCTTGTTGCAAAAAAAATTGCGAAGGCCATATTCAATAAGTGTTCATCGATAAAAAAGATTCATCCGACAGATTCGGAAAATTATCATGCGGAGCATGGTAATTTTTTGGCTCGCGCTCCAGTAGTTCTTACGGTACGCTGCCCGAGAAGGAAAGGCAAAAAGCGCTTTTATTGATCCATTATTGGTGCTAAGCTTCCGGATATTTTCGGTAATATTGGGCCAATAATGGGCCAATGTCGGAGCGTTACACGTGCCACTATTGAGAGAAAAATAGGATTTAAACTACACAAAAGACCTCAACAATACCATTATTAACAATAAAAATTTTGACTGAATTGCAATTTTTTAAAAACGAATTAGTAAAAATTCTCATAATTTTCTCTTCGTGCAAGGCGAGGTGATAACAGGTATGAGGGCTCAATCCAATGTGTAGTCTTTCTATACTTCGATTGCATTATTGATTTTTTTAGTAAAACGAAGAAATATAGCAAATCATCTTCCTCTATAGGGTGAAGATTCTCATTTCCTCATTTCTCCATTAGAAGAATGACATGCAAACATGAAAAAACTATATAGAGCAATTCTCATGATAACTGGTTCTATTGAGGAAAATGAAAGCTACAGAAAAATTGTCTACGTAGCACACTTCTTTAGAAACCTGAACGGAATGATGACCAAGGTAATTATTAAATTTCGAAATAAAAACACACATGAACACTGAAATAATAGGGAAAATGTTGAATGAGCCACAGCGAAATAATGTCTTCCAGAATTCAGAAAAAACTTAATCGCAAATGAAGAATTGCAATTACTCAAGCAATCAATAATGGTTCTTAGAAAAAAAAAACAATTTCTCATTCATTAGAATTCTGAGGAATTGATTAATTCGCCAACCCCATTGTTTAAATTTACAATCTTAATTGAATTGGATCGAAGATTGAAAATAGATTAAATAAATTTTGTCTTAAAACCATTTGAATGAATAATAGATTTGCCACATAATTCAGAAAAGTTTTCTTCAATTCACGAGAGACTAAAAAACGACTCCACCGTATAACTAAATACAAACATTGTGCATTTGCTTTTTCATCTAGAATATGCAAAGCGAAAATAATTGAGAAAATAGAGATGAATAAAAGCAAATACGCGAGTTCAATTTATCGAGAAGAAGAGAAAAATAAAGAAAAGTTGTTAATGTAAAGGATGGATGAATCCGCGAAATATAAATAGAGAGAATAAATAACTTGGGAATGCCATCAGCGTACTTGATAAAGGATAACAACGAGCATAAAATGTGAGGATAAATTTAAATATTGGAGGAGTCTGAATATAAACGAAAAATTATGAATAAAGAATGAAATAAGTGAACATATCATTTTTCATGATGAATATTCAGACAATAAACATTAAATCATGAAATTGACGATCAATAAGTTAAGTTTACAAAAGAGCCATTGTACGGCGCTGATCGGTAGTTGTAAAAGCTCCACGACCCCCTAAAACCCGTCTTGCAATCCCCAGTGTATTGCATTCATCCTAGGACCCTAGTTTCCCATGTACTCTTGTAATCTTTGAATACATTCATCCTCTATGTTATGGCTCCCCGTATGAAATTACGTACGAGTATCTACATCCCACAGTAGTGTACATACATTTCTACAGGGGGATTAAAGAAATGAAAGCGAGGAGGAGTGCAGGGGGCTTGGAGGGAGCAGATTGAATCGATGAGTCATAATAAATTGGTGACGGGGAATCTGTGTTTATTTCTTTGGCCATGAGTGTTCGGTACATCAAGGGGAGCGTATCAAATCGTTCTTTATATATTTAGTCACAATGAAAACATCTTGAGATTTCCGATTAAACCGGACAACAGTGTTTTTTACGACGAAATTCTAAAAGGGACGAATCGATAGAAAATTTAAGAAATTTAAACGGTTTTGCCGAACTACGTTATTTGGAATTTATTGGATTTTTTTATCGTTGATGAAAATGTAAATTGAGTAAAAGCTTGCTTTTATTAAATTTCTCATTACGAGGGAGGAAAAATAGTTGATTACAGCATGTTTAGGGAAAACTGAATAGTTGGATAGAAGCGTTAGCTGCTTCAAAAAATGAAGGGAAATGAAATGGGAAATTTCCAATCGATCCGGTTTTTGGAATGTTACTTCCATAAATATTCAATTAAAATTGCATGAACATTGTAGTGAATTTCGCATTAATTGTGATTACGAGTTCAGCTGATGCTGTCGATTTTCGAGTTTCCATTAAATTATGGTTTTTGTGTGAGAGTTAATTTCGGAAAATATCCGATATTATGTTTGGTTTTACTCGTTTGCTTTCAATGTTTAAAATCTATTGGAAACATTTTGAATTTGAATTTATTTTGAATGGAGCACAGAATAGGAAAACAGAGTCAAAACGCTTTCGAGTCGAATTTTCAATGGGTTGTTCTTTCCATAAATCAGTAACGAACTGATAAAAGTAGATAAGAACACTTCAGTTAGAAATCAGTTCTTCTGAAATATCTTAAATTCTCAATGAGATAAAGTAACTTTGATGATAACCTTTTCGGTGGATTGACGTTCTTAATAAAAAAGGTTATTATCGAGTTTTCCAGTCCTGCTAGAGCTCAAAATATTTTTTGGCTCATCGCTTTTTCTAATTTCACTACTGGAATTCCGAAATGCTGCAATGTGTAATTTTTTTCGATTCATTGTTAATAAAGCGAATATTGATAATTTTGAATGTTATTTTTGGCTTATTTCCAATTCAGGTCACCGGACATGCTCGAATTACCAATAATTCCAATCCCTATTGAGATTTTCTGGAATAATGAGAGACGCTGAATAGTGCATGCACAGATTTCGCCAATCACATTAGGAAATGTAAATTTGTCAAATTCCTCGCCGATCTGAACACCGCAAATGGGAACTGATATAATCACTACTAGTCCATACGCGGGGTACCTCTCTGTATCGAAGTATAGGTTCCCGGGTACACTTTGTAAACTTTCGTGGTTTTAGGTCCACAGAATCCGAATTTCGGAGGGACAAAAAAAAACTACAATTAGCGGAAAGAGATGCGTGATTCAGGCATCTCGGAATCCAGTAGTGGGAAACTAAAAAAGGCTAGTTATAGAAGCGGGATTTCGATTTGTTTTTGAATTTCAATTTTTTTTTTTTAATGAAAAAAAATAGATTTTTGGAATACCTGATTTTCGAATACCTGAAATTGGTGACGGATAATTAACATTGTTAAGCTGGTTAAATGAAACATATTTCGAAAAGGATAAAATAAAATGGAACGTGGTCACATAAACATATGTTGAATGTATAAAATATGTAAAATAATATGAAACGTAAAACACAAAAGACGAATATAAATTTTGAACGTGTGAAAACTCAATTGACATTTGATTGTGCCAGTGTCATGTTTATTTATGTGATAGTGCCTGTTTGGTTAATTTGAAATAAAAATATGGTGATGGTGAATAAAAAGCGTTAATGTTCAAAACTAGTCTACATATAAAACGCAAAGAGTTGATTAAATAAAGCATAGTGTAGTCTTTTACACAATGAAAATTGAGAATAGTTTACCGTCTTGAAAAAAAATGAACATTACTTCAATTTAAAAATTGATCGAAATGCATTTCTTAAGAATCAAGAGAATATTATTTCGTCAGCAATAAAAAAAAATGTTGTTCAAGGATTGCTACGACTGGAATACAATTCGGATAAAAGTTGTTCGTAATTTCAAGACGGACATTTTTTATTTCGACTTTGATTCGATATCTCCACTTTCTCGATCGCTGCCGTTGATGTTCGATTAATAGAACAACATTATATAAACATGTTCGTGACTTATTCCACACTTCGAATGGTAAATTCGGGCTCGAGAATAATCCCGTAGTCATTGAACCATCTGCATTAGCCCAAAACAATTTTGGAATGCAAAGAACAATGATTCTTTTATTATTCCTTTTATTATTAGATGCTGAACGCGTCAGAGGTCAGAGTTCACCGTGTTTTTATCCAATTTTCTCAAAAAATGAGAAGAAAATTAATGAAGGAGGGTTATTAAAAAAAAGTTGAGTGTCAGGTTACCAATGTGTTAAGTGAGCATTAAAAAAAAGAAAAAACCAGCTTAATATGCATTAGCGTCTAGTGGTGTACAGTAGCTAGGGTATAACCAGCGTTATATACGAACATCCTCAACTGACTAACGACAATTGGATTACAGAAATTCAATTAAAAGTCAAAGAATTTTCCATGAAGGGGGGCATTTCCACGGATGCACATAGAAAAGCCTCTGCCGGACGTTAGATCGATAAAATTCCATTCATTGTTTGAACATCGTAGTAAATAATAGGTTTAATTCGTGGAGCGAAGAAGCAGAGAAAAAATAATTGGGAAAAAGAGACAGATAGAAATGAAAATTGGAGTTAGTAGTAAGTGGATGGGTTCAAAGGCCTAGTGGTGCACTTTAGTGCGTTTTTCTGTTTGCGTGGAGTGTATAAGTGCTGGAGAGTGAAGTCGACATTAGACGACTGGAACTGGACAGCTGGATAACTCTTGGATGCCAGGCACCAAGATAAATTGAAACTGATTTGGTGCTGTGTAGAGGATCCATTTTTTTTCCCAATTCTTTTTTTCGCTTTTTTTTGTTTCTTCTAACACAGTCACAGACATAGAGTCGTTACTTAAGTTGATTAAAACATGAGCTCCGTTCTTACATCAAAGGAAAGAGAGGGAAGAATTAAATGAAGAAAAAAGTAAATAAAAAAACTCATTAACCTTTTTTTCTGGCAATTTACAAGCAGTACAGCTTCAATTAACAGGCAACATGAGATCGAAAAACATTATGAATATTAATTGCTTCGATTTTCCGGGGAAATTGTTTTTTTTGTGTTTGCTCACCACACAAGGGGATTCAAAATTCGATCATGTGTAAACTTGACGATATATCAAATTGTGGTTTTGATAATTATATTTGACGTGACTGTACAGTCCACGAGGAAAGTGAATGCGCGTTCGAAAATCGCTATATTTTTGTTCCGGGAAAATGAAAATTAAAATAGTAATTTGTTTAATTACGGGTCAATAAGAGGCATTGGACTGGCTGCAAAATAAATATTTTTTTTCAATAAAAAATCTCATCCTTCATTTCAGATTCCACTCTCAGAGATCTCTGGAGTAATTTTGAAGAAAACATTGTGCTTTGTCTGATGACGGAATAAAAAATTGAAGGTGCCCATTAAAAAAAATTACCTTCAATCATGCAATGAGCGACTAAATTCACGGAGAAATCTAAAAATTGATGATTTGTTCAGCTGATGGTGATCATTTTTTTAAGCCCTGTTCGAACGGAATCGTGTAGGTAGTTCCGAAGCCTACTTAAAAAAATATTCAAAGTAGAATATTCTAAGAACCGTTTGACCGATATGACTCATGTCAGAGTCGATCCTAACTGTGATCATCCTAAACTATAAATGCACACAGATTTTGAATCTTTTATGTTGATTATTTTTTGAGTTATAATCGATGAATCGAAATTTAAAAAAAACAACCAAAAAATTAATAAATCGAGGAATGATGGAAATTAATTGATGAAACTGTGCCAAAATTCAGGTCTTAAAAATACAATAAAACAAAAATAAGCATAAATTATGAGTTGCTCAAAATCTTTTGAGACTTTCCTTTCTTCTCAGTTTCGGAAAATGCACTCAACGTCAATTTAAATGAAATTATATAATGAAAAAAAAACGTCGGAAGAAACAAAAAAGGATTGCCAAAAATAAGACGAGAATCTGAAAATCGATTCATCTAAATATACCGTGATATGTAAATTTACTGGAGCACATGGTACACTCGCAAACCACATTTACACGTAAGGTTCCAAGTATCCAAGTCTGACGGACGTGAAAGGAATGCATGACGTCACGCACAAAGATTCGTTATGAGTTTTTTTTTCTTCCATCCTTCCGCTCTCTTGCATTCCCTCCACATTACCTGACTCACGAGGACATTCCGAAAGCCGTGATAAGTAATTTTTTTCTGTTTCCTATTTTCATTCATTCATTTTTTCTTCTTTTTTTATTTATACAATGACAAAATTAAAAGTAGATAAAACTGCGTTGACGGTGAAAAAAACGGAGAAAGAGATAGAAACAGGTAAAAAATATTCTCAGAATAAACTAACGTACGTTCTAATCACGATTTACCACGAGCGTGTGGGAACTTTTATTTCTTTTGTTACCTACCACTATAGCATAGTGGCTTTCCAGTCTGTGTCATCCGAGCATGACAAGAGAAGGAGAGAGAAAGAGTGAGAAACTCCCAAAGTCCAGCAGTAATAGTACTTGATCCCATAATCGTCGTGTGGTTGGCCTACACATAACACAGGCATAATACACACACACACATACTCACTGATTTAATTAACTCTGATTTAAATAAACAACCTTGTGACATAATGGAAAATAATTCATCAATTAAACTAAATACAAATGTCAACGTCAGACTTTTTTCTCGTATCTATATAATTTCTTTCTTTGGTTTTCCTGAATAAAATTCGATAACCGCAAAGAATTCGACTTTGAAAAAAAAATTCTCAATGAATAAATAACTTCGGTTAATTGAAATCGAAATGTCATCCGTTTTTTCTTCAAATCCATGACAAAGACCAAATTAATGTGCTTAATCATCAATTAATTCAGTAGTGAAGAGGTAAAAAAGGATAAGTCGATTTTTTGTCGCCGATCTTCTCTTACAAATATCTCGGAAACTAGTGGAGATACGCCCTTTTTACCATGATGCTTTTTTGTACAGAATTTCAAGAGCTACAAAAAAGCATCAGGGCGAAAAGGACGTATCTCCACTAGTTTCTGAGATATTCGCGAAAAACAATCGGCAGGGAAAATCGACTTATCCTGTTTTACCTCTTCGCTACTGAATTATTGAAGTAACTCGAGAAATCTCATCCGCCATGATTCTAATAAAAAAGATAAGCCAATCAAATTGAAAAAAAATGTGTTCGATTTTCTGAAAATGTATCATATTGAATTTTCAGTGATTTGAATTATTTATACATAAATATTGTGCTTTGATTTTAAAATTCAGATGAATACGTAGAAACGAATGGTCTCGTTCATAGTTTTATTTCATCGATTTTTAAGATATAACAAGAATTTACATAAATTTACGAACTCGCTATGTACCCATGATGGATCACAGCTGTGACGTGCTTAGTTTGCACGAATTTGTTTCATCGTTTCGAAACAGAAACGCGATGAAATTGTCAAAATTATTCTTTATTATTATTGTTATTTCTTTCGTTGAATTGAAACTCGAATCAAATTTCAGTGAATTTTTTTTCTATTTGATCGTCAGTATGGTTTTTTTCTCAATGGAATAAAATTATCACCCCATTTGCGGAATAGTGGCGTTAGGGAGTTGGCTTGTAGTAGTTATGAATTAAGAGGAAAAAAATTTAGATAAATAAATAAAATTCTCACGGTACTCTAACGAAGTAAAGTCTCTGGGGAGTGACATTGGCCGAGTCTCGAGCCGGCAACGCCGCTAAGAATCCGCCAGCTTGTATTCCAGTAACACTACTTCACGCTTAACTTCAGGGCCGTAATAATTTTTCCACATTTTTAGTGAATTAATTCGAGTAATCTAAATAAAGACCCACGGCACTGAATATTAAAATTTTTATAATAAATTGTGAGCGATGCATACGTGAAGACTGTTTAATTTTTAATTCCAATTTCGGAGATTTCCTCAAATTAATCTGATGATGAATAAGAGAGGAAACTTTCGGAGGAAAGAGGGTATGAAATACACCTTCGCAATACTTAAAAAAAAGAAACGGTGAGTAGTCATGTGAAACTACGCTAGCAAGTGTCAAGATTCATCGAATGATTCACTCAGCGAGTTCCTGTTTGCATTGAATGGACTATATATAAATGTAACCATTACCGTCAAGCATCTTGGATGAATCAAACGCTCTAAATGCCTCCTTTCATTGAGATTAAAAAAACGTCAGACAAATCAAACAGAATTAATTCCGAAAAAGAAAAATCTCAGCATCAAACTTAAGCCCGTTATTGAAACTTATTGAACCGGCATCAACTCCATAGGGTGAGAAAACTTCTCACATTGATAGATATTAGTGTTTCTATCCGTACACTCCAGACAAAAAGTCT
The DNA here is from genome assembly GCA_018902275.1 of Aleiodes sp. PSUC_FEM 10030003. NCBI lineage: Eukaryota > Metazoa > Arthropoda > Insecta > Hymenoptera > Braconidae > Aleiodes > Aleiodes sp. PSUC_FEM 10030003. The sequence continues at coordinate 21,665 of JABSMS010014312.1, forward strand.
GAAAATTTGGAAATAGCTTCATTTTTTGTATTGTTCTTCCGAAGAATAAAATTATTGACGATGTGTAGGCTTCAAATTTCCTTTATAATTTCGTTTCACACTCTTCTACCCATATAAAAAAATTACCACATTCTTTATGGATTTTTCAAATTTTTTCAACCGTTGAACCCATAAAATTGGGTGTTGGATTAATTAATAACAAAAATTCGTAACTCGTGAACGACCCTTCCAATTTCGCAGTAATTTTAATTTATAATCAGGGAAATTAACTCTGAATTTTCATGACCTTTTTTACGCATTTAAAAAACCCCCAGAAACCCATTAAAAAAATTCATCTCGTGCAACGAGTGTACAAGAAAACGTTGGAAAATAATGATAATAATGATAATAAAAAAGATGCAACGGATATTGAACTGTCAAGAAGGTACGTGGATCATAGAGCTTCTTTCAAAGTTTAGATTCGTGATGTATTAACACCAGAGCTATTTTCTAAGCTCTCTTCTCCAAGCATAAGCATGGGCCAACGGACTAGCGACATGGCGCGGGCACGCTATCGTGCCTTTGTGCCATACAACACACACGATTGCCCCGTAAAGAGAAAGAGTCAGTCCAATGAGAAGAGCGTGTGGCCCGCAACCACCAGTTCTTTGCCCCCATTATGACCAAACTCTTTTACATGCATGTATATATTTATTTAAAATACATATATAAATATATAAATTGCATAACCATACGATATCACACTGCAACTCATTTAAATCCCTCTATTTATGCTGCACTTTTATCTATTCATTCGATTTTTATTCAAACAAACGGTCTCAATTATTAGTTTCCATTGTTTATTTATTGTTTTTCGGTTCAACCGAATAACGTGGTATCCCGCAGTTTTTGTCTATTCGTTTGATCAGCAAAAACGTAAATCAGAAAATATCAATTAATTTTATTCATTAATATAAACGTTTGTATTACAGTGTATGATCGTATGGAATCCAGCTCAGTTGCCAGACGATTAGTCACGCTATGTTGTAGGGCTACAGTGAAGCATCCAAACGGTGGGCCATCTATCCCAATACAGATCTCTATGCTATTCTAGATTTGGATCAGTTCGGATCAAATCGTTGTTCATCCCTCGGGCATCATCGGTACCTATATTCCTTCTCAATACACTCGACCACCAGCAAAAGACTTACTCTCTCCTTCTCTCTTGGTGACATCATGCAAGCTCTATAGTCGAACGTACATATGCACTCTGTATACTTTGTGATACGTTTGACTCACAAACCTTTATCAAAGTTTTCTTTATCAAAATCGAACAATCTCTGTTTACTTTGAAGAAAAATAATCATCATAATGCATGAAACGGAAATATTTTTCGATAAAATTTCGTTCAAACGATTTGAGTGGGTAACAACAGTTTCGACCAGTACTAGAGAGAGGTAAAAAGGAAGAAATTCAATTGAAGGGACAAAAAATACTGAACAGAGAGCGTGAGTGTTTTTAAATGCAGGGACCCCGGTGAGATCTGACAGGGGGCTCTGGTCGAACCGGCCCCGCAATATATTTCCAACAGGACGCCGTTACTACAATTTATTGGGCCTTATGCGCATGCGCACAACACTGAGGAACCGTGTGTTTTCCGCTGAATTTTGTGAATGTATTGTGTACGTGTGTACTATCTATAGTATAATCCACTCTCTCCCATGCTTGGCACACCTGAAAACCAGTAATACACTCAACTCACCGAGAGTTCCGAAGAGTAGAATGAACAATGCAATGGTCCCCGCGGACCTCGCCCAGACCCATCGACTCCGGTCTTCCATCTTTCCAAACATGTTTCTTCTTTATTACTTCAACTACTATATCCAAGAAGCAAAAGTGTGCGCTTGTATCTATTGAGACGCAAGAGATTCAATATGAGTGATTGAAATCATGTGTAAATTTCCCTTTTTTTAACGAAAAAAGGCAGGTTTTGAACCGGATCGAGATAGTGTTATGATCTCACTACCGCACACTTTTTAACCACCTCCTATATTAATTATATTCATGATTATTCCAACTCCTCATTGTACCACTTTGTTCGTATTAACACAATGCACTCCATGTACTATAAATAAATAGCAATATATCTCCTGTCACTGGATATTTTGATATATGTTAGTTTGAAGAAGGGAACAAAAAACGAAGAATAAACTCAAGAATAATACACAGTATGCCGATACTTCGTAACAACGCTCGAAAGGAGCGACGCGCTTAACTAAACTGAGAGAGCGGTCGCGCGCTTCGTGAAACACCAGTGAACACACGACGCTTTACCGTATATTCCCCCCACCTCTCTTCCCTCCGCGAGTTTCGCCTGCCGGTCATAGTACCAATGCCAGGAATCCTCAAACCCCTCCACCCTCCTTTGGCTTTTCTTCCCCCTCCATTGTAACTCTCTCTCCCACTCACGCTTCTCCCACTCTTTCTCTCTCTTTCTGTACACACGGATCAGTTGTATGTGAAAATACACAGCCATTGCCCCGTTTATTCGCCGTCTTTCTCTTTCTTCCTTCTTTCCTCGTTCATCTTTCTCAGGCGTCTAGGCTCTTTTACACTCCGAGAATACCACTCGGGCTTACCGGCGCGCAAACAGTATATTCTCTGTGTTCCCCCACCTGGATACGCTGAGGAGAACTACTTGTTGATAACTCAGGAACGTACCTTCACACTTTTACCCACGAAAAGGCCTTAGTTATGCTAATTCCTTTCTTCTCCCCTCATTTTTTTCATCAACTTTATTTCCCATCATTTGCATTTTACTCACGCAATTAATTCTCTTTTATTCCTCCCCCGTATTTTTTTCCATTGAAGATTAATAACATTGAATTTTTTTTTGATTACCTAAGTTGTGTTTAATCTGTCGGTTTTCAATAAGTATGAGAAGGAATATTACACGAATTGATTTTTTTTGTTTGTTTTTTACGGTATTGATAATAACGAAAAACAGAAATTCCATTGGAGACTACTTGAAGAAAGGAAAGAGAAAAGACCATCCACGAAACGTGAGTTTATTTCATTTGTTTGCTTTTGTTAAACGATTTTCGGTTTGTGACGGTATTAATTTTTTTTAATTGAATCGCTGGAAAAATTCATCTTTCAGATTCGCATATATCATAGAACATTTTCAAGCCAAAGGGCACATATCAAACATGTTCACATAGTGCGGGGTAAAAATCTGAAATATGAAACAAAATCAAATATATAACAAGAGAAAAGTAATTGAAACCATACTTTTTAGAGCGGACGCGTGGAATATTGCGTTTTTTTTTGTGCGAGCTCGTAGTGGATTGTCGATTTTATATTCCGAGCTGGGGCTCATTTGTCGCTGGCGTTTTTATGCGGATTGATGAATTTTAAAGAGGCAACTAAAATTAGAATAAAAAATAACGCCACTCTGTATAGATTAATGACACTTGATTCAATTTTCACGTGTGCAATTGAATTAATGATTCTTTCAATAATTCATCGCCAAGATAATTACAGTACTCATTAATTTATCCTCTCAATCTATGTTAATTATTTATGTCTGAAAAATTATCTAGATCATTTTTTTAGAAACTTCGTTCGGGCCTAAAATAATTTCTTAACTTTTTCAAAATCCTCACTGTACGTCGAATACTTCACGAATATTGAAAAAAAAATTTTTATCGCGAATTTTTTTATATTTTTTTAAAGAAAATTGAATAATTTTCCAATCCTCTCGATAGATGCAACAGCTATTATTGTCTCTTTGAACATTTTTGTTGTCGTTGGAAACTGTATTTCATGTAGATTAAATCAATTCCTCTTTTACATGATAAAATAATAAAAAGAGATGGAAGTCACTCCACGAATTCATTGCGTCGATAAGCAGATTACGTTCATACTAAAATACTGAAAATTCAAAAAGTGATTGCTTCAATTTGATAGAGAGCAACGAGGAATATTGTTCAACATGTAACATCATTAGTTAAAAAGAAACAACTTGGAGAAAGAAAACTGAAAATCACTGGGAGTATTGATAACTGACCCCGATCAATAAATTCAAGTAAATAACATTGTGTACATATTCCCTTGGGTTTTCTTGACTGCACAAATTTATTTATAGATTCATCCAATTACACCACTATTAATAAATGAACAGTCGTCTCTACAATTATATCAATATTATATCACTTAATGATTCAATTTGATTTATCAATAATAGATGTGATGTGCATCGTAACGCTTAATTGCACCAAATGCATATTTACGTAAGGTATACAAAAATAAAGTCTATTTAAGTAAAGCAGTTGAATCCAACAGTGAAAATTAGTTGAAATAATTTCGTTTCGTAGAATGAATTTAATTTCGTTGGCGATTAATATCCAATGAATTAACATAAATTTGAATGAACAGATAGTTACCAGTGGGCTCCTCTGGACCATACGAACATAAAGTGATAGAGATAATCATATTTTCTTTTAATATTCATCAGTGGTTATTTCACGGATCACTTAGTTAATACCATGCCACAATATAATAAATTGAGATTTTGGGGAAAAACATTAGTATTTTAGTTGGAATCAATTCCCGTAAATTTTTCCTTTCTGCTTTAATGATTGATGAAAATAATTTTGGAATAACTTTCGACACGGTTTTTTAATTTCAATTGAAATAAATAAATAAATTTATGAAATATTGTCTACTATTCTTAGTATCGATAATAGAATTTTGATATTCAATTGATTAATGGCAAGAGTAATTTTCGCACTCACGCCCTTTTGATTCTAGGGCGACGATCTCAAAACATGAAGATCTTTGAAAAATCGATTTTTGATTTTCGGGTCAATATAATAACTACTCTTACCGGAAGCTAATTATGGAAATAAGAATTAATGTTTGGACAATTTCAATTTTTAGAGCCAAGTCGGATAAATATTGTCACGTTTATGCCGCCGGAAAATCTCCCCAATTAACTTTTTAATCTGGAAGTTAGTGAAATTTAATCATCTAACCAATACTAAATCGCTTGGCGCCGAGCAACTTTGTGTCGCAATTTAGGATTTCTACATTGCCACAAATAATTTGTTTTCCGCTCATCTCAAATTTTTTCCATGCCAGTTTCATAATGCTTGGTAGGAGAGGAGATACGAGTCGGAAACTTTCTGGAGTCCTTTAGGCGAAATGGGGCTCATAAAAATTTTCTTATTATTTTAATCTTTATTTTCTGTTAATTTACATTATAAATACTCAATATAAATATGGTTATTATAATCATTATTATTATTGTGCATTATGATATCCCAAACTTTAAATGTATCATTATTCCTTATTGGTTATTTGGCCCCTTCAGACTACAGCCACAAATAAATTATCTATCTTATTTATCGAGTTTATCAATCAAGTGTTTATAAAAAAAATGATTAAGAAATTCCAAACTTCTACTTGAGATGCAACAAATCAATCCAATTTTGAAAATTTAGTTTTAAAGAATCGGCTGAGGCAATTCACTCAAAAAAAATTGATAGTATTGCAAATATATTCGAGAATGCTGAAAAAAAATTTCATGGCATTTGGATTAATTCCATCGTACTAGTGTTCCTCCTTAAGGAAGTAGCTATTAATTGGAATTGTGTTAGAGAAAAATCCTCGAAGCAAAAATTATTCTTGTTGCAAGGAAAAATTCACAGGCCATCTCCCATAAGCGCTCATCGGTACAGCTCGCGCTCGAGTGGTTCTTACGGTGCACTGCTCCGGACTTTTTACACTTGTTTCATTAAAAATATTGCCAGAATTCCAATCTTCTTATCTCCTGGTTAGATTGCATTGCGATTACTGAGCGGCATAGTGATTTTTCAAAAACGAATTTGTACAATTTATTGTAATTTTCTCGTCCTGGGAGTGACTACAGTACTATCCCACTATTAAATTCTTTCTAATGACGTTGATACATATTGAGGAAAATTCCCTCGAGTGGTCTCAAAATAATTGCGCTATACAATTTGATATTTTCACAATTATCGCGACTCTTAACTCTCCACTTACGTAATACCTCAGTTAATACAATCTTAGTCTCTAGTAAAGCATATTTTTGGCCAATACAATTCCTCAAGCCAGCGCTGAATGGTACATATGCATATGGATGTCTATCTCTACTATTATTTGGTAGAAAGCGATCTGGATCAAATTTTGTTGGATTAGGCCACAGCTCTGGATTGCGATGGAGTTGATAAATTTGGATTGTTAATGTGACTCCTTTTGGAACTGTGTATTGACCTAGTTGAGAAGCAGTAATGATAATAACGGTTGTACATAAGTAAACATGAAAGATAATTGAAAATTATTTGGATGAGAGATGAAAATAATTAATACCCATTTGTAAATCTTCAGTTATTTTTCTACTAATTACTGGCGCACTTGGATAAAGCCGGAGTGCTTCTTTTATAACTCTGTCAAGATATTTCAACTGAGAAACTTGTTTTGTAGTTGCCGGCTCATTCGAATCGCCGAAAACTTCATCCAACTCTTGATGAATACTGTTTTGTAATTTGTCGTCATTCCCAATGCAGAATAGAGACCAACTTATTAGTGCACCAGTTGTATCATGTCCCTGTAAATTTTAATCGAAGTTCATTTCTGAATTTCCGTAATTCCTAAATTATATGATTTATAATTATTCAACATACACTGTTCGAAATTAATATTGAAGAAAAATCAATTAATTTTTTGCATTTTTTGTGTATTTTTTTTACGCTTTTCGTCTCAAGAAATTGATCTTGCTAATATTAAATTTTTCATCCCCAAGCTTTTGCATTCCATTGCAAAAGAAAAAGTTCTTTTTTTGACAGCAAGGAGTAAAATAATTTTTCTTAACAAAAAAAAAGTCGTTTAAGTAATAAGATTGTTAATAACAATCATAAAAAACCCTCTGAAAAATTTTCTGTTCCTCCAGAAATGTAGTACTACTCTTCTAGAGAAGTTCCTGCTGACAATACACGGAATTTGCTAGTCGCATCTGTAGGGATTTTTCATTCTTGATTTTTCTTTCGTTCGCAACTTACCGCAAACATGAACGTGTTAACTTGCTCTTCTATTTCCTCAGTTGTCAATGACCGTGAAATTTTTTCACTTGCCTCGAGCAATAAATCAAGGAAGGCTCTCCTTTTCCTTTTGCCTGTTTAATGTTCAATATTGCGCAGTTACATAATGTATTTCATGGCATGCAATTATCATACAAATGAACCTGAAGAATCATTACCTATATCATCGTCCACCTTTACGTTGTTGTTCATAATTCCAGCTTCCTTATGTTTTTCTCCTATTTTTTGTTTGATCACCTGAAAATGCAAGTCATTTGATGATTAAACAAAAATGAGAGCCTTGTGACTTCGCTATATCTTCAAATTGCATTAATAAACGTGCAAACTTTGATAAAATCATTACACTAGTGCATTCCTCATGAGCCGTTTCTACGGCGGACTGATAACGTTTGCCTTTCTCAGTTTGATAATATATCCAATCGAATTTTAACCATGGAGTCAATCCGCGATTTAACGCCTCTGTCGATATACTGGAAAATGAAGACAATTTTTTACTCTTTAATCAATTAATAAATAGGAGAGGGTTGGGGAAATCGACCCTGGGGCAAAATGGACCCCTCATCTATTTTTTCCAGTTTTCCTCTTATTGAGTGAAGATTGAATGAAGTTTTCTATTGAAATTCAAAAATAAATTTCGTCGAGAAAGGGCTTACAGAGATGTATCGTTATGACTATAGAATCTTCACGAATTGTTATGTTATTTTTATTTATTCTTGACAAAAAAAGATTGAAATAAACATCTTTGTTATCCTTTCAGAAGCCTACGAAATTTGCCTTGTTGCAAAAAAATTCTTTTGATAAATTTTTTCAAAGCTGAATGAACCAATTGTAAGTCTGATTTTAATCAGGTTCGTTTTCCAATTTTTTGTTAGTACTTACCATTGGACCGCTTTGATATATTCACTCTCGACTTCATTCTGAGCACAAACATTTACCCCCATTGAGGTTTCTGAAATTTCAATCATTATTAATTTGCTGGAGAGGAGAGAAGAAAAAACGAAAATACTGTTACACTTGTCGAGAAATGAATGAATTGTAAATTTACCACATATGATATCCAATGCACATTTTCCGACCATATCAAAAACATCGAATGGCTTGTCACCATTGAGTTTGACTTTTTCATAGAAACGTTGATTTAGTATGGCAGCTTTTTCAACCATCACTTCTGCAAACTCTTCGAGGATACCAAAGTGAAATGCTGGGGTTATCAATTTTCTGTCGTGGAACCATTTCTCTCCTGTTCATCAAAGAAATATCAATTTCCTGTCATAACATTGATACATAAAAAAAGTATGAAAGCAAATTTACCGTCTGAAGTCAACAATCCTCTGCCCAACCATGGTTCTAAATAAGTATAAACCATTGATTTTTCAATCAACTTTGTATTCCGAAGAATTACCTATTGAAATGTTGCAATGAATGCAAAAGAAAGATCTTTCTGATTTATTCAATAATGAAGAATATTGATAGTGTCAAAAATATTCCTGTTCAAAAAATCGGTTATCGTTGCTAGACAACTGCAGTTCAAAAGTTGAAAAATACATTCCTATTCTAGTCCCATTCTAGAAAATTCCTGATGTTGAGAACAACCCATCGTTTGAAATCTCGATAATTGTGAACGTCGCTATAATAACGCGCGTTTGCTACGTGTAGCGAAGCAAAATGAGATACCGGAAGTTCCCATACTTGATGAGCTCTTACAGAATGAATCTGTTGTAGTTGAAATGGTATTGAACTTCGAAAACACTAAAATTTCAAAATTCGAAAACTGCTTTGCAATGCTGTAATACTA
>JABSMS010014313.1:0-58191 GCA_018902275.1 Aleiodes sp. PSUC_FEM 10030003
GATATACAGCGAAAACTGATTTTCAGAAAATGACCTATAAAAAATTGAAAAATCGATAAAAAAAAAATTTGAACTACGTAAATCGACGGGAAATGAGCTCACCTTTCAGCTGGTTTTTGAGTTTTTGCGCTACGACCAGTAGAACCGGAGATATTCCCAAAAAAGTGATTTTTTTCAATTTTTGAAACGAAAACCCCCTCAAATCTTCACTAAAAAATCGAATTTCCAAAAAAATAAAAAAAATTAATTTTGACACATGAATTTTTACTAAAATTTCCTCAGCTCTCCAATGGAATCATCATAAAATCTTCATTTCGAACCGTTCAATTCGAGTGTCCATTTTACCCCACTTTCCCCTATGTAATTTGGAAATATTTCTATTCTTGATTAATCCAAGAGACAGTTTGCATAAGCATTTTGCGATGTACTAATCTACTTGATTATGAACATTCTAATTGAGTGATAGTATACATAAATGCGTTACTCAATACGTATAATGATGACACCCCATGCAATCAGTTTGGACATGTGTGTAATTTTAACTGTTATCATTGCACAACTGACTATGGATAGATTCAACGCAATGAATTTTTTCCAGACTCATGTAACACATGTTGCATAGGTATGGCTATTGTGGTAGCATTGAAAACAATAGGATTAACTCCTCCATTATTTTCACAAAGTGATTCAAAAATCATACTCAATAATAGAAGTAAAAAACAAGTTGAGATTATATAAAGTTACTGGAATTCACTGAATAATATTCCTGAGTGCATCATATCGTAGGGGTTCACTGATTCATGAATTAGCACTCGAATCCTCCCCATAACCATCCTCCCTTCCAAACACTGAAAATTCTAGTTTTATTTCACGCTTTGCTGAATAATCGCGTGGATATTTCATGTACTGTGTTTTTCCTCAATCCTGGTTTTTTCCGTTCCAAAGTTTCCACATTTTTATGTATGAATAAAAGAATCGAATTAAAGAATTTCAGAATAATATAAGAAAAAAAAGAAGAATTTAAGAGTTTGAAATTAGCAAATGAGGATCTCTAATAATTTCTTCAGTCTCAGGGTAATTACAAACTCACGATCTAATGCAATGTCAATAAGGAAGAAATGAATTTAACTCTCTTATTAGTACACATAATGTCCCTCGGCTTTCTTCTTTTCCCCACGAATACATTTTACGTTAATAGTGCTTTAACAGATCATGCTCTCATTCTCTGTTCAAACATCGTTAATTTCTATCCAAAAAAATACAAGGATCTGCCACGGAGGTATACTAAAGCGCCAGAGATATGCAAAAGGATAACAAGTCGCAATGAAGTATCCATGTACCAAAATTTCCACTATACATCTCTCACCTGTACTGGGTATATGAATATTGAAATTCATTAAAATAAATCTACCATGCAAGACAAGTAGGGTCCCACCGACTTGCTTGACGCTGTTACTCCGTGCGGAATACTTCCTAGAGCTAAATTATTTTTTAAAATTGGTGAGCACAAATTTTTACAGATATGCATTGAATTAAAAAATTAATTTATATTTTCTAATTTCTTCCAACTTGATCAAAATTCAATTTTTCACGGATTCACGACGAGTACATGGCTGGAAACGAATCCAAAAAGACCCAAAAGGCTGTGAGAAGACCCGATAGTAGTTCAAGTATAAGTATTTGATACATGATTATCCAACCAAATTTTGTAAGTTTATCATTTCCTCCTCTGGCGTTATTATGCACTATTACCGCCACGAATAGTCCTCATATGATCCTTAATATAGAAATTAAAAAATCAAAACAAACAATATATAATTCTATGTTATGTGTCTATGAATTCTAAATTGGGGTTGCAAAGAGGGTTGTCGTGGATACCAGTGTATTACCAGTGTTACTCACGTGTATATTGAATTGCGCGCCGGCGTACAATGGACCGCAGTATCCCCAGCAGATGATATAAGGAGAGCGCCAGACTCCGTTAACATCAGTACGAAAATTATTATCAAGGGTTGAACTACTTGCTCTCATACAGTTAAGTGGTGCCCAAGAGAAAACTAAGTACAATTAAAAAAACAGTTAAACAGACCTCAGTGTTTGCAAATGTTGTGTTAATACTATAAGTAAAATCACAAGGAATTTTTGGATTAACAAAAATTTCCAAAATAACTAACGTTATAAGTCAAAAAATAAACTAATCGAGGCGTTTCTCCGAGAACATCAATGCCGATTTGGATCGGCGGTATGATGGAAGATACGATGAGATTAACTAAAAAATCTCATCCGAAGAGAGCAGAATCTGGTGATGATGAGTGCAGCACAGACAGTGGCTGCAGCAGTGGCGGATCAACCGGTAGTGCCGAAATCCTGTCACGAGGAAGCAAGAAAGAAAGACATTCATCACGTAATCGTGGTTACCTTCAAGGACATCCGCATGACGATATCTCAACGACAAGATCGCAAGAACGTTTGTCAAGATCAAGTTCAAATAGCCAGAGTGGTAGATCACACAATAAATCATCTCGATCATGGAGTCCAAGTGATAATCGTAGAAATATGAGGGAATCACCGTCACATTCATCAAGTCCATCCGACGAACACAGTACGGACAGTGATTCAATGAAGAGAACATCGAAAACTGATATACTATCAAAGGCACTACATTGTCTAAAAATTGGTATGTGGGACAACAATGGAAAAGAAAAGGAACTCACAAAGAAGAGCCCCAAGAGAATATTACGTGAACCAGTTTCTTATACTTATATCAGGGGACTTTCGGGTTTACCCACGCAAAGAGTTCCACGCACTGCTGTTAGCCAGTACAATTTTCCGTGTTCGTGTCAAGATATAAGACATTATAGAAAAAATCCTGATCGCAGATAAATATGAACAGTTAATATTCAATTCGAATTTGAAGAAAAAACAATTTTATTATTGCTCAATAATTTAATTTCAACAATTTCTCGGGTACAATTTTCTTAATTCATTTGTTCATCAAATTAAATAATTAATTTCTGATCAATGATCAATCATTCTTCCAAATTGATTATTATTTCGATAGAAGATGGGTTGTTAAGATACACAGAATAATGTATCAGTAAAATCTCTCGAATGACTGAATATTAATATTAATGATATTTAAAAAGACAAAAACACCACCAACGATAGTTCATAACGATTTTTATGAGATAATCTCATGAGAAAAAATAAAACAAAATGGTATCTAACGCATGGGATCAGGTACGAAAATTAATTCGTAGGAACTCTCGCAACGTATCTCGCAATATTTATTACGAAAAATTAATACTTCAATATTGATTAATTAATATGAATAATAGAATAATCGTAAATTAATAGAAAATCAAAGGAATTATTAGTGAATTTTAGGAGTTGAATTATTTTTTTTTACAAAATTAGATTCATTTAAATTATTTGAAATAGTATTAATCTCTTTGGTTTAATTATTCAAGGAAACACAGGAGCTTAATAATCGTCTTCAATTAAATTTTTAAATAGCTCCAAGTAACCTGATAGTTAATGTAAATGAATAAATGAACAAAATTGCTCACTTTTACAAGAACAATTAGTTAAAAATAGCTAATATAAATAACTATACATTCTTAATTTCTTTTCATTTCAATTGATATTTGCGAATGAATTAAATTGAATACTAAGAGAACGAAAAATATCCACTCATTCAATTATTTTTAACTATGCACACAAATTCAATTAGACAAATTCATTATTGCCCACTGATTTCTTTGGAGAGAATAATCCTAATTTATTAATAATAAAAATTAACAATTATCAGATAGATAATTGAATACCTTTTTTAATGAAATTAAATGAGTTTTAGAATTTCATTGAATTTTATAAATTAAAAAAATTGATAAAAATATCATATCAAGTCTCTAGTGCGACAATTAGTAAAATTATAATGGCAATGGTGAAGTGAACGTAAAATGGAGCCACTATGACTAAGTCAATTATGTCAAAATGTCACAAGGTTGAGAGTAAAATTAAATTTTCACCTGAGACGCTATCTATTTAAAAAATTTAACACTCGGTGGTGTCGGGGAAACACATCAGGCTCTCATAGAAAAATAAAAAAAAATTAAAACATGATGGATGATAATAACAATACAAAATAACCAAATTCATTATGTCAAGAGATTTTGGTTTTTGTTTTCCATGAATTTGGAGTAACGTTTTTAATTTTTCATTCCTTCCTGTCGCAGAGACTGGTGCGATATCCACTCTAGTGCCTTGTAGATACTCCTCCCCCCTGCGTGTGACTGATGTTTTAATTGTAAGAAATGTAATACAATTATTATAAATTCATGAGTTCAAACCAGAAAAGGAATTCAGTACATAATACAAAGAGAAATGTATACCGAAGAAAAACTTAACATTTCAGTCAAGTATAACTGTTTTGTATACCAATCTATGTAGAAATAATCTACGTTCTCAATAAACGTTTTTCATGAAAAATTTTTGAATCCATTGAATTTAATTATGCTGACCATCATAAACCTTTCCCTCTTTAATTTTACTTGTTTCTTCAATTTTTTTTGGTCTTCGTTTATGCAATTTGATTTATGAGAAATTGAAACAAATGCTATTGGTCACAGCTTGGCCTCATTCAGCATTTGACTGCATTGGAGAATTGGGGAGGGGGAGAGACGTTGGCAAAAGCCAACTCTGAGAGCAAGAGGACGACGAACTCTGGGACACCTCTGACCCGATTACGAGGCACCGCCAGTCCCGAAGCTTTCTATATATATGTACACTACCATCACACCCTTCGGCGCTGAATGACGTCATTGATTTGGTCTACCTTGCTCTATTAAGCAGATCAAGCTAACAGAAAGCTGAATTGATTTTTTTCTATGAATTATTTTCTTAACAATAAATGATTCAAAGTAACTTTATAAATTCATTCTGTGAATTTTGGAATATGTACAGAATTGTTAGTAGTAAAACTAATCATTGGGTACCGGTCTAAATAACATGCGTAAATATTAACATCGTAAAATTTAACACGAAATTAAACATTTCATTTTTCAACACTTTCATTCTTAACATCGTTCATTATCTTTAATTTTTTTGACATAATGTGAAAATTAATATTTTTTTGAAACTGTGCAAAATTATGAATTCTTTTTTTTTTCTTATTTATTTTCATGTGATTTGTTTATTATCTGTCTCTTCATTGTTCTTCGTCTTTATTTAAAATATCTTATTCTTTCATTCTTTTTAAACACTTATTCCAGAGTTTTATATTGTGAGCGTAACCCTCAAGATATTCTAATAAATCAGTGGTTGGTCAGAAATTTTTTGCTGCATTCGTCCTTTTTGGTTCAATAACTCTGTCAGAGTTATGATTTTCCCAGATTCTATTCGTCAAATTATTCTATGATAATTTGAATTCTGTATATCAATTAATTTAAAGTGTGTGTTATTTGAGTCATTGTTATTTGATTGTTTGTTAATTACGTGCACGTTATTTGTGTCGGCGTTATTTTTGCTCCTCCTGAATTTGTCTCATTCAGACATCATATATCCCTAATCATCTTCAGACAATGCGATTATTTGAAAGAAAAGCCTATTGAAAAACAAAATTCCACAGCGTAGAATCAAAAGAAATTTGGTAACAGGTATGACGTAAATGTTTCGTTTCCATTGATATCAATGTACATCCAGGAAAATCCTTGGCCGGGTTTCGCGATCTTACCGGGACAAAAGCTCTGCACGCGTTTTATTGAAATTCACTTGGGTGCTTTATACATGCCCTTGATAGCCTCACCGAATCCGTCCAGTGTCATTCGGTTGGTACGTGCTTCTAATCAACACCACCGATGTACAAATTTTTTTTTATTCTTTAATGTTGAAGTTGGCCATGACACCAATGTGAACCTTCAATATAAGAGGAACAATTGATTAATTTGGAGGATTATTGAAGCATTGCTGTCAAAATTCTTTGATTATTATTTCGATAAATGGAAGAAAATTGAAAGATATACTTCTTTCCAATCGTTAATTATTAATTATATAATGCCAAGGATTCCAATTCCGGATGAGTAGTGATTTGGAAACGATTAGAATAGGCGATAATAAGGAGTTATTTTGATAAAGCAAGCAGATCTATTTAGAGTTCGACAGTAGATGCAAGTAAATTCAATAATAATTTCACAATTTATAGTGACATCTGTAAGCCTTAATCATCAATAGCATCTAATTATTATTAGATTAAGGAGAAACCATTCAATAATAATATAAACTTCACGTGTTACCACCCTTGTTCTCGCATTTCAACTCGTGGATGAGTAGCAAAACAATACTAAGTCGAAGCACTTTCACGTGGATAAGAAACTCATTGAATCGGAATAGATACTGTTCTTCATTTTTTCTGATTAACAACTTAGCGATAGAAAAGTAACGTGAGAATTATGAACAATTGAAAAGGCAAAATATCCATTTGCGCGTTAAAAAAATGGAAATTCGTGTTTAAAAAATTCATGAATTACTGATTAATTTTAAGTGACAAAAATAGTGAAAACGTGAGTGCATACGCAACCAATGATTCCCCAACATTGTATGGCCATGGTGAGGCCAAGGCGTGACCCATTTTCCGGCTTTTGCACCCAATGACGTCATCAGCTTCATTCACTATAACCCTCTCCCGTCGAATGCCCCAGTTTCATTGCAGGAACTCTTTCCTCCGATGGAATATCATAGTTCATTGAAATACCTTTATTTCTACTGCTAAATAATTTCACGTAATAGGTGTGACGTTATGATTTATTGTTCCATTATTATGAAGTTTCTCGAAGCAAATTCTCAGTAATAAAGATATTGAAAATATTCCATTCATTGCGGCTATGACGAAGATACTGGAATTAAACCATGAATGGAGGCAAAATGAACTCAAATTGAACAGTATTGTTTCAGTTCTTGTATTTTTCTGTTATGAATAAAAGATTTCTGATATTTCTGTTGCTATTTTATGATTGAAAAAACATCCATTAATTTGTTTATTTTCTATCCCGTAGATAATTAAGATACTCGTGCATGCCTCACTGACTCCGCAATTTCACCACAATAGAAACAAATGAAATGAAAACATCCACAAATTGCTGTGAACTCGGAAACTTCACTTGGTACTACTCTATTTTTCAATTCAATCAAACACATTCCCTCTTTAAACATTTATTTTAGTTTCAAAATTCCCCATGTATTTTCTTTCCTGTTCAATGAAACAGACAAACCTTCACCCCGAACTCCTGGAAAATCCCAGGCAAGTGCGTACCTGGTGCGGCATGGGTCAGCCCTCCTCTATCCCTAGTTTTTGTCCCCTTGAAAGTCCCCTTGCACCATCCTCCCTTGTGGCCCAGTTTTGATGGTGATGACGTCACCACCGTCATTGATGCAGCAATGTGGCTCACCTGCCCCAGTTTCCTATTCCCGTGCTCTCATGTACCATAGATCTACACTAAAATTCCTCATCTTTCAGAGACTGTCACCATATTCACCCATCTACCAAATTAATTCCGTCCCAATCTTTTTTTCATCATCATTCCAATAAAATGGGTTTCTACGGGAAAAGAAGGAGAAAAATCCAATTCATAATTTAATAATTTACTCCAATTACCACGTCTGGCCAGCAACGTATTATCTACTGAAATGGAAGATAGAAATAAAAGAATAATGTGAAACATTTCAGAAGAAAAAAACGATGAATAAAAATAGAGGGATGAACGGCGTTAGCGGATAAAATGAGGCCAGCTGAACCAAATCGAATTTCCGGTACATGGGCCCATTCACCCTCTGCTCTATCCTTGAGGTCGTTGCACCACCACGGAGAGCGCAACGATGACGCGGTAAGTTACGTCACGTTGCCGTTGGATACGACTAGGAGAGGAGTTACCTTTCGACGCATACTCGAGAAAACTAGACTGGTAGGGTTTATCTGGCACTATGACCTCAAACTAGGACAGAGCCCTGCAGCACCAAAGGGGGTGTGTTTCCACCCCGAACTGTTTTTGGCACAGGGACAAATTTGAACGGAGTAGAAATGGATGCACCATGCGCCAAAAGGACATTCAACCTTCCGACCTATTGATTCATTAATTAAATCATGTTCTCCTGTGATTTATTCATAATTTTTTTTATTTCCAAATTCATTTTCCTCTTCTGAATTATTATCTGGAATTTATTGAGAATTAATAAGTTAATTCATTCTCCCTCAATCAATAAAAGGAGATGTTGGAATTCAATTACTCACATTAAACTTTACAGAAAATCTGCGGGAATATTTCATTGATGAAATATTAAAATCCTTCGTTAAAAATCAGAAGAAATTCAACAGTCTCAACCATATTAAAATTAAATAATTGGGAAAAACTAATCTCGGTGTTATCCCTTTTCCAATGATTCATAAAAATGTAGAATGAAAAAAATTATAAGGTTCCATTACCTTGATAAATTCATCAAAGGGCGTTTTTTTAACCGCCGTATAATTTACTCAGAAGTTTACGTGATCCGCATGCGATACTCCAAATACCTTTTGCCCTTTTTCAAAAATACACTGAGTGAAAATTGCCAGACATTGAGAGGTCTATTACATAATCACTCACGTTAAGGTCAAGTATTTCAAAATTCCGCAATTTTGCTCTTTAAAAGGAATAATATTTTAGCATCTTATTCCTATAATGAATTCATTTTCTTCCCGCGTATTCAAGATAACAAAGTCAATATACCGTGGGTAAATACAAACTTCAGAGCCCACGCATTCTCAATTTAATTACGCCCATGTGAAGCCAAAAATATTGAACGAAATTCAATTATTGATTGATTAATAATGCTTAGGATGAAGCATATTCTAACGTGGAGAATGAAAGTCACGTTTCAACAAATCAGGTGACTGTTTCACCTCGATTTACCTAGGTCACGATGCAGATCTTTATGTAAGACCTCCATTGTATCGATATACGTCATTCGTTTGCTGCAATAAGTTATTGAGAATCTGTAAGCATTCTCCACTTTTAGAGAAGTTACAAACGATACTTCCAAGATTTCCTTTCTATCCTGTAATTTTATTTGGTTTCGACGAGAATACATCAAAGGCAATAGCACGCAAGCGTCATACAGATGCTGGTAACCTTTCAAAGACTTCTCTTTGCGTCTATTCACAAACTTTGTGAAGTGGAACTTTTATTGCCACGGGAGAGTGAATAACTTCCACATAAAAACGTGCAGCACGAAAAAGCGTAACGTTTTAGGGTGGGGGAACGCATCTATACTTCTCCGCATGGTCACGTGATGCGATGTGGAGAGAGAAGCTCCTACTCTTTTCCCCAAATAGTTCAGTCAATTTGATGGTTTAAGCACTAATGATTCCCGTGCCCATAGAATTCATATCAATCAATAGAGTATTTAGGTCCTAAAGAGTGTATCCATTGTCCAATGGTGTGTCCATTTTACCCCACTTCCTCCTAAATGAAGTTTTTTCACAAGAGATTGAAACAATCTGATTTTAATTTCCCGCGAAAAATTTTCGCAAATTACAAAATGCTGAAATTTTCTTCTCACTATACTCGGATCATTAATAACTTTCGGTTGACACATCCAATTAAAGAAAAGGAAATTAGACATTGCAGACCTAAAGATTCTCACTAATTCAATGCGCAGAACCATTCAGTTGTTCCACTTCGTTTTTACATAAAGTCAACATAATGCACATTTAAAATAATTAATTGAATTAATCATTTTCGCAACTTATTCAATATTGAAAATCAGCTTTTATTACAGAGTGGAACAATGTTTCGAGCTAATTAAATTATTTCAAAATAAATGGAATTTCAAATATTTTTGAATTTATAACGACTTTAATCATTTCTTCCTTTAAATTTAGATCACCACATTTATTATCGTTGTTCAGTATATACTTAAATACGGGGCAAAATATTTGACTCTTTCCCTCGATTCCAAGGCCACATGCCTCCGAAGAAACCATAACAATTGGTGACAACTAAATAATTCTCTTCTTCTTTCTTTTTTTATTTCGCTTTTATAAATGAAAATTTTAAGGAGGATTCCAAGGATTTACGCCCTACAATGAGAGGAGCAGTCTCGTTCGGTACCACGTGCGGTATACCAAAGGAGCTATACCTCCCAAGTGTTATACCTGTTAGAGTCACGCCAGGAATAATGAAAAATACCCTCTAAACTGGGGTAAGAAAAAACTCCACGTGCCAAAGGAAGAAAGCTGTGAAAAAAAAAATAATATCTCGCTTCCCTAATAACTTGACGGATTTTTTCATCGCTGAAAGTAACCTGAATTTATGATTATCCATCTTACACGTGTCGTGGATTCTCTGATATTTTATTGGCTCTGATAATTTTTCTTTCCATATTTCAAATGTATGTCTGAAATATGAGAAGCATCATAAAAATTCATGGGAATTCTATTCATGTGCATCCCACTTCTTATTGCATACTCACCATTGCAATCGCTATATTTTCTGTTTCGATTAAATTTATCATAAAGTTTCAAGTTGTGACTGGGTGGGTGTCAGATTGATGATGAATGAGAAGAAGTGAGAAAATTAGGAATCATGATTGCGGTAGTTTTCGAAGTGAATATACATTTTGAGGTGAAAGTTCTTAATGTCTTTCCTCGTATTTACAAACGAAGAAATTCGAGGTGATAAGTAAAAGATTAACGGAGTACTAATTCACATTATATCAAGAACAAATTTATTTAGATGCGTCATAATGTTGTTCCTGATTTCATATAACATTTCTCACAATATCTTGTAAATATTGAGTAAGAAAAAGATATTTCACTCGATTAGATAAATTGTGAGAAAATATTTGTCATGAGATTTTGAAATGAGATAATCATAATCACTTATTTACAAATGGACTGATCAATTCGTCGTATTCATCTTATTAAATAAATAACATTGTTCGAACGAGGCCTTCTTCAGCATACCTGTATACGTTGGAGTAAATCTATAAATTAAATTTTCACTCTCTTCTTCACGGGATTCAAATTTATGAAGACTTTTTCGAGCTAGAGTAAAAATAATAATAATTAACTTCAATTGAAGAGGAAGAATCAATGAGGATTATTAAAATGAAATAGGTTTCCCAAATTTAAATAAATTTCCGTACCTTCATTGACGAAAAAATTAGCGAAGTAATTACTGACGTAGATAGAATTTGCTGTGTGAGGTATCATACGCTTTGGAATCCACTCAAAATTATTTTTTTCTGGATGAAATTGTACTCCGTAAAATGGATAATTTACATGTTCCAATGACGAAATAAATTCTAAACCAGTAGTATCAATATTGGTGGACATAATTCTGAAGGAATTTGTCAAATTGACTTTCGCTAAATCCTGAATAATTAAATAAGCATTCAATTTTATTTCGAAACTTTAACGGTTAAAATTTTCTTCAATTATCATTCGGATAAATTACCTCTTCAGTGACACAAAAATGATGGAAATTAGCTGTCACATCTTCATTCTTCAGAATTTTGATAATATCTTTTTTAACATTTCTAAACGTCCGGCTCTTCATGAATCCTGGGAGAGAAAAAAGTGACACGTGTAAGCTCTATTGATTGATTATTCCGCGGATAGAATAGAGTGTAAATTTATTTTCAATACAATTTTCATTGTATAACTGAAAATAATTAGATTACTTGCCTGGTTTGAATTTCAAAGCGAGTACTTGATTGGAACTTTTACAATAGGATCGATGTTCTACGCTGTTGGCCTCAAGATAGGTTAACAATTCAAATCCCAAACACGTGCCCCAAATTGGGAAATAATCATCATTGTTATTCATCTCTTTGGCTATTCTAAAAATTAATTTTGATAATGAGATTTCCTTTTTCCATGAACAATTCTTTATCAAAAATCGAAGACGTTAATTATCTATATTATATTCTATTGTAATCAAATAAAAATCAGATAAAGTTACTTAACTCTACCAGTTTTCATGAAACATATCAGAAGATAATAGAGATAAGGAATTTCTTGTGCAAACCTTTCCTGTAGTTCTGATTTTACTGAGCGGAAAATTTAATCACGAAGGCAATCTATCTCAATGATTTCTGAAATTATTTCACAATAACTGATAGCCAAAACATGTGAACTCTCTTTATTCTACTACGTCACTACTAAATCCTCACGCGATTCGAATTTAATTGATTAAATTTTTATTCACCTGTAAATCACACGTCCTGCGTCTGCATATCCGCCGGATTGGTTGAAAAAGGTGGCTCCACCCGGAAATAAAACTCTATCAAAGTTCAGAAAAAGGATTAAAAAAATTCATTATTCAAACATAATTTTTTAACAGTGGACGCTGTTTTCATATTCTAGTCTATTTTTCAATGCAGACAGCACTATGTGGAGAAAATGAAAGATAGAATATGAAGAAAGAAGTTCATGGTTATCATTCTACAAATTATTTCAAGGATTTTGAAAAGAAAAACCCTCTAGCTCGGAAATTAGGGACACTGACATGTTTTTTCGGACCTAATTTCATTCATTCAATATGACATTCATATATAAAGTATGAATAATGCCACTGCCACCATCAGCGATTTTGAAAAATCTTAGGAGTCTCTTATTAACTCCTCAAAGACGGGGTTCAACCCTCGTTTCGACCCTAAAATTGGAGGTACCGTCAACGTAATACGTCATATTTCTAGAAGAAAGGAAGTTACCAAGATGATATAGACACTATTGGAAAAAAAATGTTGAAACTTCAATTTGATACTGATCTCGTCAATTTAAATTCACGGGAAGTAATTAAATTCCACAATAAAAAAATTATCTACACACACAGCGATAGAAAGACGGAGCGTTTGAGGGCTTAAAAATATTAAGATTCATGAAAAATTATTCTCACCCATTCACTTTCATTAAAATATTCTCATAATATGACTCCGGCTGTCCAATCCTGAAAACCAAATACGATCCATGAGCGTTCAATTTCATGTCTATGAGGTCTTCGTTCCTCGTTGAGAAAGATAAAAAAAAACATTGATCGAATTACCATATCGGAACGACACGTGCCCCAGCACTTTCTACATATTTCACGTACGATGCCGCTAGATAGCTGTCAAATTGATTGGGATAAGCTTGATTCAAATTGAAGCTTATCTCTTGAGTCAAGATCCCTGGAATTCATCGACAATGAAAACATTTTTATTCAAAATCAATAAAGCAACATTAAAGAATCAATTCAATGAGGGGAGAGGTTTCTGATATTGCACTATATTCGACATTGTTCCTGTTTGCCTTTAGTTTTTCAGTAAAAACAATATCATTTTTTTTTAATTATTGAAAAAATTAATATTTTTATTAGTAAAAATGCAGAGGAAAGCAGTAACAATGTCGCAAATCGGAGCAGAAATTTAAAAGTGCGAGAAACCTAGCCCTAGTACTCGTTAGAAAAATTAGTAAAAAAATTTGAAAACGACATCAGTCAGAAACATCTTAAAAAATTGATTATTCATTGATCTTACCAATTATTGGACGCTCATTTTCTCGTACAGTTGATTCAACTAAAAATAAAGATCTTCCTTGAGTCGCTTGGCAAAGCAGTAAAATAAACGCTTGTGAAATAAACGTGACTGGAATGAATGCCATAATTGACCACGTTAATGACACCAATGTAGGAGTCAGACTGAATGAGGCAGATACACGATAGGTTGAAAGTGAATTCGCCTCAGTTATTTCAATGACTCAATTGATTATCAGACTCTTTCAAAATAAGTGTTCAAAATTGATTACTGAAGATGAAAAAACTATGGTTTGATAATTTTTATATTTTCTCGCGTGACATCACTTTTTATTCATGACTTGATTGGTTGGGGAATCGTTAAATAATTAACATCTCTACTAGCGTAATGAAAAGAAGACTCAATTCTTGAGTATTTCAGCTGCCTTTCACCCCCCGAATTTATGGAACTTGAATCAAGATGAAAATTCAAATAATTTTAGAATAATGTTAATTACACAAATTCTGAAAAAAAATGACTGCACTCGGGATGGATCTCGGGTGGGTACCGAAGTTCACTCTCCCGCATCATTTCACTGCCCGGGCGGCTTGATAATTCCTTGATAATTCGTATTACATTTGATTGTTTATTCCCCTTTATGTCAAATTTATCAAACTTCTTATTGTTAATTTATTCAATATTTGAACAAATCAAATTCAACAATCTTGTTCAAACAAAAATTGCAAATCACAAAGCGGAGAATTTTAATTGGCGAACACAGGGAGTGAATAAAGTCGCAATTAAATAAGACTTCGTTCAATTATTCTAAAGAAAATATTATTAAATTGAAACAAACCAGTACGAGCAATAATTCTTGCCGGGAAAATCCATAATGAAGAAATTGCAATAAATAAGCCAATGGTAATGATAAATGACGTATCGTAAACATGCAATTTATCCACAATTTCACTGTACTCCATTCTGCGCATTTGTTACATTGTAATTTTTCCTGATGACAAATGCAACCAGGCAAAGCTCTTGATAAGATACGCTTCAGTTACTATATTTTTCTAACAAATGACGGTCACTCAGGTTGTTTCACTCCAAAACAGCTGTCAATTCTCATCCGTGAATTTCCTCAGAATATTACAAACAATTTTCTTCCTATATGTTCCCGACAAGGTCCATCGTCCCTACACTTCGAACACTAATTCCTAGACTCCCATAAAAACGGTTGAAAACCCGATGACATTTAATTCCCCTAATTTTACTAATCCCTACTCCTCATAAAATGATAGGAAAAAAAATATAAAATTCAAATTCTTCATCTAAAAATCCAATCGTCACCATTCACTAATTCAGAAACCGTGAAAAATATTTCTCAATTTGAAACTATCCACTCCCAACAAATTCTTTTACCGTTTTACGAGGTGCATCTGGACTCGAGTCCGGCCTCCTGCTGATCTGAACTTACGCGTCATTCATCTCAGGGGGGAAGAATGTCGAATACCTAGTCGCAAGCCAATTGTGTACTAAATAACTAACTCCCACTTTTCTAAAAAAAACTGACCCATCCAACGTCGGAAAATCCCGAGAAGTGAGTTTCTCTAGAAGAGAACGGCTAATTTTACAAAGCAACTCATACAAAATCCATATGAAATATAAAACTTTCGGCAGTATAAAAAGGTTTATATTTAATTCCAATCATTTATATAAATCTTGAGTAAACAAAATGAAAAACTTTATTTTTTCTGAAATTAATGAATTGTTCGAGAAATAATGAATGTTCGAGCTAATGAATTAGTGAAATTAATTCATTAGCTCGAACGTATCGACCGGTCAGAAAATTGCGAGACAGATGCATTATGTTATACCACAATGTTCATGTGTCTATTCAATATTTTTCATTCTATGCTCCTATCCGAAAAAAAGTAATGGTGAAGTTCCAAGCGATTGATATTGAACTGTGAGCCTGGACTTGACCTTGTCCATTGGAAAACTAATGAATTATTGATTGAATGAGAACAATGTAGAATATTTTGGTAGTTAAATATGAATCGGTATGATGATATATGATTAATGCATGTATGCAATTTGAAACTGCAGTGACATCTGACTCGGAATTCCTGCAGGCTCGATTTCCATTTGTTACGTAAGAGATTCGAGAGAAAATTTTTATTCTTGGGACGTTGTAATTTTTACCTAAAGTCAATTTTCGTATGAACTCTATTAAAGAAATCATGAATAAATCAAATTCTTTTTTTTTCACGAATTTATATTAATTACGTTGTTATAATAAATAATGTCTAATCTTGGAACACGTTTCTCTGATATTCAGAAACTTTTATTTATCTATTTATAATTTAGTACTAAATTACTCACTTTAATTTATGTATCAGGATTTTTAATGAATGGTCCTACATCGAAACTTCAATTATTCGTTTCAAATACTACCGCCATCTGTCTACGATTTCCCGCGCTTTCCCCCTCATCTCCTCATCCCCCTTCATTATCAAACAACAACGCGTGTTGAACGTACTCCAACGTGTTCCTCAGTGAAGCGGTATTTTTTCTAAAGAAAAATCATCGCCGAGAGGTCGCAAAGTGATTTAAAGAAATTCAATTAAATTTTGTGGAACAACTTTCAATAAACCCAAAAAAATGGTAAGTAAATTTTTTCGTATTCCATAGAGAAAAAAAGTTATACCATCTTAAAAAGTTTGAGGTTAAGTTTCCTACACGTGGTGACTCCAAATTGTTCACAAGGAATTGGAACAATAAAAAAGGATAACTTATTGAATGAAGAATAAAAGTTGATCCAATATTTAAATTTACTCTTTTCTTTCAGACGGAGGAAGTAAATCCAAAAGCCTATCCTTTGGCTGATGCCACGCTCACGGCGAAAATTTTGAATTTGGTACAACAAGCTATGAACTACAAACAACTTCGTAAGGGTGCCAATGAAGCAACAAAGACCCTAAATCGTGGTTTATCAGAATTCATAGTTATGGCAGCTGATGCAGAACCATTAGAGATTCTCCTTCACTTGCCACTTCTCTGCGAAGATAAGAATGTTCCTTATGTTTTTGTGAGGAGTAAGCAAGCACTAGGCAGAGCGTGTGGTGTGTCAAGACCAGTTGTTGCATGTTCAGTAACTGTGAACGAGGGCTCACAGCTGAAGCCACAAATTCAGGCAATCCAGCAGGAGATTGAACGCCTTTTGGTTTAAAATGTTTTTTTTACTAAAAAAAATACAATAAGGAGATGAACTTTTCTTTTGCTCCAACTTTTATTGAATATGTAAATGAAAAATATAATTGCAATTTCTTTTTTCATTCCAAGTTTTTCATTGCTTCATCTCTTTAATGCACTTGATTGTAGAATGCTACTTGATGTAAACATTCTCATTATTGTTCCGTGTAATTATTCCATTTTCTTCCTTGTAATTATGTATGGCAAACGAACGAAAAAATATTTTGTACCGCAAAATAATAAAAAAGAAAATAACAATAAAAAAATTGAAAAATGAATACTCGTTAGTTCTATTTCGCATTAACAAAGTGTTAATTTTATTTGAATGACGGGAATTATTTTGAATCATAAAAAATACATGAGACAATAAAGAATTAAATAATACAAAATAAGTGATTAAAGTTAACATTATGGAAAATTTTCATCTCTTTGAGGAGCATAAATCACAGATCTTACAAATATGGAATGTGAGTAACTAAAAGAAAGAAAAAAAATGAAAATTTTCAGGTATTAACATTACAAATCAAAAAAACAGAACTTGTATCTGTAGAGGAATTTCATTAGTTAAAGCGGGGCAGCACTACTGACGACCAATTACCATGCCATCGGATTTCCTGAAATGTTTTCAGTTCCTCACGGAATTTCGAATCTCTCTCGAGTTGTTCAATGTTGTTTGGGAATTTTGTAAACCATGATATCAATTGTTGTGACAATTCTTTGTAGTTTGAGAATATCAGACTATTTTCCTCGTGTTTGACAAGCTCATTCAAGCTGAAACAATTTTTTTTTCATATAATTACAATATTTGAGTTAAAAATTGTGAGATTGAAGAAAGTGACTCTTTACCATTGAAAACTATAAGCGCAGACTGGCAAACCACATCCAAACATATCAACGACTTTCATAGGTAAATCTAGGCCACTGGAAGATGTGTGGAGGCACACACCCAAGTCAGCACTCGCTGAAATTCGTAATGACAAATGATAAATATGGTTTGAAACACTATTTAATATACCTAGTGATTTTACCTAATAATTTCGGATAATCTTCGTTCTCCAACCAGGGAGTGACGATTTTGACGTGCTTCCATTTTCTCATTTTGATAATAGCATTCCAAAAATCTTTCAATGGTCCTTTGCCAGTTATTACGCAGATCAAATCAGGCAGATTGGAGTTTTCAGCACAGCACGCAATTTCATAATCTAAATTAAATGAATTTCAGAATAAACATTTGTGGTTAAAGGGCAGGGGGTAAAATGGACATTTCAATAGAACCGGTCGAGATGAAATTTTTTGCTTTTAATCCCAAATAAATGTGAATATTTTCGGTTTTAATTATTGTGGCACAAAAAATTGAAGACCAGCGCAAAAATTCGTTCTTTTGTCATTCATTCAAGTCACCCAGACTTTGAATAAATTTTTCATGATCTTCTAGGGACATGTGAAAGAAAAACACATTTTTATGAAATGAGCCTCTTGAAAATCATGGAAAATTAATTGGAAATTTTTCAAGTCTAAGGAAAATGAGCTCATCTTCAAATTTATCTTTTAATTTTCGCGCTGTAACAATTGGAGTGTAATGATTGAAAGGATTCTATCCTAAATGCTCAGACCTCTTTCCAATCATTTTCATTACGGGAAATATTAAAACTTAACTAAAATCGAACATGTTAATTTTACACCTAATGTCCATTTTGCGCCGCCGTCTCTTAAGTTATCTTATTTAAGGCCCATTCACCTGCAAGAGCCTGGAATAATACCGAAAAATCTTCATCCTCAGTCCAACTCGTACTTGAAACAATCAGCGCTGGTCTTTTTTTCTTCAATTTAATGTTTCCAGAAGCCACTAATTCAGTGAAAACAGTACTGCTCTCCTCCGCACCCTCAAATTCTGTATACTTTCCCCTCAATTTCATTAACAAACTATGCTTTTCTTGCAATTCAATTGGCTTGAACTCTTGAGGAGGACGATCATACAGTACATTTGCTCTAAATCATGAAACATGAATTAAAAATTAGATCAATAATTCTTGAAGAAAAATTTAACAAATAATAGTTATATACTTGATGTTCCATTTGTTGTTGAGGTCTTCCTTCATTGCTTGAGTAACACAAAAATTTTCATCAGCTTTAGATCCAAAAAATGCCTCAGTAAACATTGTGCACTTGACGAGGATATTTTCTCTACCAACTGACAATGCCATTATCGTGTATGCATAATTGTGCCAATCAATAATAAATTGAGTGGCGCTCAATCGACAAAAGGCCCAACAAATTGGAATCGTTGGAATTGCAGGAGGATTCTGAATCATTAGATAATTCGTGCGAATATTTTTCATGAGTTCGTGCAACAAAGTGACACTCTGCCAAATTGTTTTGACAACATACGTTAGTAATCTCGGCAGTCCTTAAAATTAAATGAAAATTTTTTATTCATGAAAATAACATTTTTCAAAGAGTTGTAGAGAACTCAATGAAAAAAAATTGCATGAAATTTTATAAATAAACATGAATGCAAATGAAACATACTATCATTCCACCATGGCACCGGTTTTAAATATCTGATTTTCACATTTTTGTGATTCTTTAGCTCATCCAATGGTTCAGAGCCAGCATAACCAACAATCTCCACAGTAAATTCTTCTTTTAAAAATGAAATTGCATGATACTGCATTCTGGGACTTCTCCCAATATCTCCCAGAACAACGATACAGATACTCTTCTTCTTTTCTTTTTGTCTCAGCCATAGTGTGCATATAAATACCAGAAAAATTGGGATAATTGCAATAAAATAAAATCCAAGACCCATGTCAGAATACCGGCCGTAAACAAATACTATAATTTATGGAAAAATGAAAAATTACAGTGTTGCCAGTGCGAAGGCGGTTAGCATTGCAGTGGTTTTCAACGAACTACAGTGCATCCACAATAATTGACAGCTGAGCGACGAGTCTTGGCGCCAAAAATCGCCAAAAAGTGAGTAGAACCATGTTCGTTCCATAAAAAAAACACTTTTCCAAAAGGTTTTCCAAAGTTTCAAGTGTTCAAGTGAACAGTTTCATTTATAAAATTCAATTGAGAAATGAAAGATCTTACTCACTATTTCATGGATGTCGAGAAATCACCGGAGAAGCCGAAGATTCATCCAAAGAGGGTTACAAATGGATCAACAGATGCTTCTCAATCCGAGGATATTACTCCAAAAAAACGTGGCAGAGTTAAAATAAAAATATCACAAAAAAATGATGAAGGAAGAGTATGTGATATTGTTGAGAGTAAGCACGATCTCGTTGATAAAACCCCAAGTCCTTTTGCAGTCCCAAAGGATAAAAATAATCCGAGTTGTTCGGAAACTACTCCAAAACGGTCTGGTACCATGAATAATTGTGAAATTGACGAAGACATTAACGATTGTGATTTAAATTCTTCTGGCGGAAGAATTTTCAGTCCTCCGAGGAGAAATTCTGAAAACAACGGTAAGAGTGAGAAAGTTAATGGAACTGAGAATTCCAGGAAAGAGAGTTCGAATGCCTTTCAGGTGCTAATGACACGAAGCAAACCTATTCAGTACTTGCCTCCGAAGGTTTTGAGTCCTGAAGCGGATGCTATTGAAGCGAAAAATGCTGAGAAAGTTAAAATGAAGATGAAGAAGAACAAGGAGAAGTTGATTGAACTTGCTGATAAGAAGGGATATAGCAAAAGGAAATTAGCAGAGGCGGAGGAGGAAGAAATGATAGAAAAGAGACTCGAGGACAGAGCTAAAGTATTTAAGAGATTAAAGAAGGATGAAGAAGCACCTGTAAAACAAAATGAAAAAACATCTAGAGGCTTGCACAATTATTTCAATAAAACAACTGCTGAAGAACGTGAGAAAGAAAAATTATTAGCTTTATCAACAGTGACTGTAAAAGCTGAGATTCATGGATCAGAAATATCTAAGGAAGCTTCTAAAGTTGTAATAAAACCGAAAAACACGACTAAGGCAGTAAAAAATAAAACTCGTAAGGTATTAGCTGCTATTGATGACATTCAGGTGTTGAGATCAGAGACTCCAAGTCCACCGCCTGTATTGATTGAAAAACCAGCGCCTTTGGATGAACCAAAGCTTCCCAAAAAAACCAAGTGGTCACTTAGAATTAATTTATCTGAAGTAGAGGAATTATCTAAAGGTAATCAAAAATTTTTATCTCTCATATTAATGTATTAAATTATTTCCTGATATTTTTATGATGATAGCGAATCTGAGAGTCTCCCAAATAATTTTTTTTGGTTTGATGGCAGTGATCTTTCACACTTTGATCTCTGATAAATGCATTGATTTTAAAAAAATCTTGAAAAGTATTCAAATTCCTTTAAAGTAATTTTTCCTCTAAATTTTTCAGATGAGGATCAAGAAGTCGATGAGAAGACTACTTCAAAATCTCACTCCAAATCCAAAATAGCCAAGAAAAAAGAAAAACGTAGGAAGAACTCAGTAAAAAATGAGGAAAAGAAGGAAAAGAAGAGTTTAACTTCAGAAACTTCTCAAATATCCCTAGATGACTCTGTGGAATTACTCGAACCTCCAAAACCATTGAAAGGCCTCAATAAACTTCCAAGAAGTGACTCAGAACCTTTACCTTCAGTGCAAAATATACCGGAGAGCTCAGATGTCCTTGAAACTCATTCTCAGCCTCTCCCGAGTCCAGAAATTGTGGAAATCAAGGTTCAAAAGCTTGCACCTCTTTTCATGAAACGTCAGAAGCCAGATCCTGAAGTAGCAGCCGCTCGTCGAAGTTTCTTATACTCGAAGCCTCCAGAAAATTCGAAGGAAAAAAATGGGAAGAAGAGTCCAGTACCTGGAACCTCCATCCTTCCCTTTCCCTCGATTTCTCACATAACTCAACTTTCACCCGTCAAAAACTCGAGGAAATCTCCGCAACAATCAAGAATACCATTGCGCGTACCCTGGCTTCACACACCAACTTTGAATGCTTCAGATTTAAAATCCTTGAATAATGCAGAAGTTCCAAGAAACCTAGGAGATTCGAAGAATACTCCAAAGTCTCCAAAACCAAATCAAGAAGACGTTTTAAATGAAATTGAATCGAAGTGTGCTGATGCCAGGGAATTATGGAATGGAATTACTTCTATGCATAATAAAACTACCAAAGAATCCCCAAAAAGAGGAGGGAGAAAACGCAAATCCACAGAAAAATCCTTGAAACAGTCACAAGGAGGGAAGGCTGTAGAGAATATTATTTGGCCATACAAGTACAGACCTTTGAGTACGAAACAAATTGTTGGAAATGAGGATGCAGCTATGAAGTTAAAAACGTGGTTAGAAGCTTGGAGAATATCTCTAAAAGATGATTACAGTAGTAGTGAAGAATTCTATTCATCGGACAATAGTTTTGCCTGTAATTTGGAAACAAATCAGGTTGCAGTACTTCTTGGGCCCCATGGAAGTGGAAAGACAGCCTCGGTTTATGCAATTGCTGAAGAATTGGGGTACACAGTGTTAGAGTTGAATGCATCGAGCAAACGACCTGGAAAGAAAATTTTGAAAGAGCTTGAAGAAGCAACCAAGTCTCACAGAATCAAAAAATCTGATTTAAAGTCCCAAATTCTACCGAAGAATCAATCAATGCCGCAGAATTCCTTGATACTTGTTGAAGATGTTGATCTTGTTTTTGATGAAGACGAAGGGTTTGTGTCAGCAACCTATCAATTAGCGAGCAATACCAAGAGACCAATTGTCATGACTTGCAGAAGTGCTTGCATGCATTTGAATAGAATGGCACCACAACAAATGAGAATTTATTACAAGGACATTTGTGGAGACAGGGCTGAAGCTCTTCTGGAGATGATTACACTGGCAGAGGCTGGTACTCGATTGCCAGCTTCCTGTTTAGAAAAGTTATTGTCCAAGGGAGATCTACGAAAAGCTCTTCTTCAATTACAGTACTTGGTTCTCTCTGGACAACCGAATTCTCGTGAAGTTCCGAGGGAATTTGGACAAACATTTTGGCAAGATGTGAGAAGTAGAGTTTACAAGCCTGCCATAAAATGTGAGAAAAAGATGGGGAAGAAGAAGGGAAAGTCAAAGGAAACACGAGAGACTGATGAAGGAACAAATATCGATATTCTTAAGGCATTATCAGATGATTTAGAAACAATTTCTCTGTTTTCTAATTTCGTAGAAATTGATGACTGTGTTCTCAATATTTCTGAAATTAAATCTGAACCAAGCTTATCACTGATTGAGAATGAAGACTTTTATTCTAGTAATAATGCGCAAATGACGGAAATTTCTGATTGGTTAAGACATAAAATTATGAACAGATATAAAGAAAATTTGAAAGAAGAGACGCGGAATTCTAATAAAATTTTACTGGTCAAGAAAGAACTCAATTATAATGTCAATTTAGCACTGTCACAAGTTTCTTCAAATAATTTAGATAATTATTCAATCAGAACTGATTATTTACCAACCGTGAGGACTATTTGTAGAGCAGAAGAATCGAAAGGAACGAGCAATTCCAAACGTGGAAATAGATTTTTTCATTATTTACAAAATCTTAGATTACCTTCTGCATCAACGAAATCCAATGTTCTTGCAGCTGCTTGCAAAATACTGCAGGATCCGTAATCCGCAGTCGAATGATATGTAAAGAATATTGTGATTTATTAATTTTAAGAATTTTCTATGAGAAACTATTTTCTAGCAATTAAGAAAAGCTAATTTTTTTTTAGATGATCGAAGAGCTCAATAATTGTGAGACATTAATATCTTTTTTATATGCATTCATGTCTTTATTGTTGCATGATAATATTGTAAAAAAATGCGACGTAGAATCTATCTTTAATCTTTCTCGAAACAAAAAATGTTAATATTGCAAACTAAGAACAAAAGAATGAAATAAAATAAATTTAATCATTGAGAATATTTAATGTTGAAACATTATTAAATCAATATGTACGTATTTAAGGACTGAATGTGCCTGAGGATTATAAATAAAGGTTTATTAATCAAATTTATTTATCTCGACATTCTCTTCTTATCTCTTGTTGTAATGAAATAAAAATCCGTAGAAACTTTACACAATTGGAAAATACAATTAAATTTTAATAAGATGCAATTTACGATTCAAGTCTACGAATTTCAAGATTTTTCGAATGAAGAAATCACCGTAGCGATGAGCTACCTTAGTATCAGCGATGTGGATCATGTCATGATCGATGTAAAAGTCCAACTGGAATGAAGAAAGACAAAAAAATTGAAAATTCAGTGACACAAATCATACAATCTGAAAATCGTTGATAGAATTTCTGTTTACCTCAGAACCTGATTGAAATTTGCCATCAAGTCCAGATGCTCCCTTAGTCCAAACAATGTTCTTCATTTTGTGCTTGAAACAAAGCAGATGAATTGACAAACCAGCTACTTCTTTATCAAGATCCCAGTTTTCATCAGGGCGTGTTGAGCTGCACATAAAAGTTGCTAATTTGCTTAATGGAAGAGTCGTGTAAAGTTTCAAATACGATCTGATAGTTGGAAGCATTTTTTGTTGAATGACTTCGTCCATAAACACCTAATAACATGAATAATAGATTATTTTAAAATCCGAAATGGAACAGTTTCTTTAAATTAAAATTATTCTTCAATTACCTGTGTTTGATGTTTGATGGCGTCCTTCGTATAATCCTCTTTCTCACTATCAGGACTTGGTGGTACAGAGGATAGGAATTTTGGACAAGCATAAGTGAAACATGCCTCGAACTCAGCAAGATCGCCATACTGCATCTTGTACATTTTCTCATGATAATTCCTGTCTCTCAGCTGCTGCTGTAATCCCTCATCAATGCACTGAGGATGTAAAACAAGGCAGATAGCCAGCAGATGATACATTTGTTCAGTCTGCTTGTTAATCTGATCATTTTGATAGCTCCTAGCAGTGAAAAGTTGTTTGGTACGTTGAATGTAGAGTAAAATACCGGAGAATGTTCTGATTGCATCGGAGTATCTTCTCATCATCATGTAAGCAAAGCCAACATAGTAAGCAGTTGATATTTGGCATCCAGGAACATGGGAGTATGCACTTTTCTTGTAAATCTCGACATTCTCAAGTACCTTGATGGCCTGATAATAATCACCAAGCAGTGAATGAAGTCTGAGAAGACCAATTAATGCAAAATAACCAAGCATTTTGTACAGCGAGTGTTTTCCAAATGGTCCAGCAACTGAATCTGGATCACCACCACTTGCAAATACCTCCAATTGACTCTTAATCTTTGATTTATCAACCAAATAATGTAAAACATTGAGAACACACAGTACATCCCATATTTTATGATGAATAGTCAAATTTTCAAGTTCTTCTGGTGTTTTGTTAGCCAAATTTGCTCTGTACTGCGAGAATGATTGAAATTGATAAACAAACTCATCAATTAGCTCCCAGAGCCACTGATCAGGTAACTCCAACTGTACTGGCTCCTCTGGCTTTAGAATGTAATTGAATAAATCGCAGTAATTGTAGAATGATCCAAAACGTTGCTCCAATGTTGGCTGATTTTTTGCGTAAATATGACGGTAGTACAATTCTTTGTAGAGTATGAGAAAAACAGAATCATTCTCAACTATGTGAGCAATGTCTGTCTCGTCTGGCCACGATTGTTTGTCAAATAATTGCTCTGATATTTTTGGAAATGTGTTCTCGTAGAGATTTTGAATCTCGAAGATCATTCCCTCGTTTATACAATTCTTGAAGTAGACCAGAAACTTGCGGACAACCTCGGGTACTGTACGGTATCTGTCATAGGGTTCGGCATGCACCTCCGGAGCACCGTACTCGTCATAGGTGTCATACTGTAATTAATGTTTTCATTATTTTTCATCTATACTGATTTTTAACAATTTATTGTAAATCGTGAACAATCCTTGAAGGTTTGAAGATGATTTACTCACCTGATCGCTGTAATCGTCGTACATCCTGATGAAAAATGTGCAGGTGGAATAATTTATAACCTCAAACGCACAACTGATGGCTCGGGGAGTGGACGAGTAGCGTGGATTGCGATTAGTTCTCTCGTTCGCCGTTTAGCGATGTTTGTCGTTGATTCAGCGGTTTTTTTTGAATGAACTATCACCTGATAGTTCGCGATCATTACGATTCGCAATTGATTAAAAAGTGGGAATCTTTTTATCTACTAATTCTTTGGTTATGACCATTATCGTTAATATTATGATTGCTAAGCCGAAGTATTTTGGTGAGAAAACCATGATTTTGTCGGAGAAAATGATGGAATTCAAGATTTTTTCACTCAAAACAATCAGGAAATGGAAGAATGATCAGATTAATAATATCGTAACCTGATATTCAAAAATTATTAAAATTATTACGATAATGAACACAGTTGGTTGACCCACACCCACTTAAACTTTATTATCTAAGTTTTATACGTGGGTGCAAAGTAGAAATGACTTTTAGTGTGTTTTATCGGAGTAAAAAAGCGAGAATATCGCAAATGAGCGTGAACACTGACCGGGTTTGACCGTAGGCGTAAACATAATGATCCACGATGGGTCGGTACTGACTTCAATACGCATTCTATCATTTCCGTTTACTCACAAACTCTCTTGCCAGTATGATGTGAGTTCTTGACCGCGTGACTCGTAACCGTAACTTACTTATAAGCACACTTAGTTTCATCGGTGACTAATTTAATCGTTTTGTCATTTATCTATTCATCCCGATACATCATGTTAAAATAAACTACGGCGAAGACTAAATAATTGAAGTATTAAAAATAAAAACAATAATAATATTACTGGTATTTTCATAATTCTATGGAAACTATAAATTTGATTTAATTTGAGTTACCTTTATGAAGTAATGAACCAGGTAAAATTCTAATCCTCATGCTCGTTATAAATTCGTGAAATCAATAGTTTCATGACCGAAAAATTCGAATGTAAATATTAAGCCTCTCTGTTTATCTAAGTGTCGTCTAGATTAGAAAATTATCAGTCCTCAAAACAAAGTGATAATGCTGAAACTTATACAAACCATTCCTTCATTACACTCAGTTATTACATGAATCTGTTTTATTCGAAAACTGTGGTGATACAAGAATGGAACGTAACAAAGTGCGTTGGGTAGTGCAGATGCCAGCAGAACCGGTAAAAAAGCGGTGCTACGACGAGGAAATCAGAGAGAATAAAGGCAAGACATTCCATTGTTTTTTTTAAAGTTTATTCCTTTTTTTTCCTCTTTCTTCTTTACTTAGTTTCAAAATGGTTCTGCTCCTCTGCAACAAAATGCATGACGTAAAGTGCCAATTAAATATTCATTCATTGAATAATTGGATGCGTAAACATTATTTATAAATAGATACGTGATACAATCCATGATGCATCCACACAAAAGAGGTATTTCAATCTTTTGCTGCGGATAAAAAAAATTTTTGTGTGAAGATTTTTGTAGGGTTCTACGATGAGTGCGTCGGCGCCCCGACGCCGATCGCACGAAGAAACTCTCCTCTTTTATCCAGTAGGCCTTGAACGTTCGGGGGTTACGCTGTTATCATATTACAGATTTTTGGAATATTATCTCTCAGCAATACTCCGATATTTTCTTTCCAAATGAAACAACAATTTTATGTGATTTATATTCAAACGTTACTTTTCTCCTGTATTACTGTCTTTACGCCTTGACATTTCACGTCCGGTTTGTGTCTAATAATGTTGAACATAAAATATAAGGATTACGGATCGTAATATTTTTACTCAAAATATTATGCAGTGCTGAAGAGAATTTTTATTGTATGAAAATTCAACATCATGAATCCTATGATTTATCGAGAATATTTTCCCTCTCTTGTTCATTTGTATTTTGACGTTTAACTTCCGGTTGAGGCCCCTCTTTACTTTGTGAGAAAAAAATCTTGTGATAATCATTTTTTATCGCTTTTCAAATAGTTTTCCGCAGGATTATTTGAAAAGTTGACAGAACAATTTTATATTCGGAGAATTTCGACAGTCTTTGGAATTGATGAATTGGAAGGAAAGATAACTAACATTTATCTCAAGGAATTTTGATTTCAACTCGAATAGTCATCGTGCTACTTATTTTCCAAATTTTTAAATTCATATATCTCTATATATAGTAATAATAGGGCGGTACTAGCCTCTGGCTGTTCGCCCCCTATTTCTTCTCCCAAAACGCAATTTTCATTATCAAATCTATCCACCCGACTGAACCACGTAATAACATTTTTTTTCTGAAAGTGTTTTTTTTCCACTCAACGAGAGAATCCTGCCTTTATCTCCGCCTAAATCCGGAAAGAGGGAACGTTGAAAAAAATGGATGATGACATTTGTAAGTATTTTCTTTGAAAGCAGTAGAAAAAAATGTTTGAAACACATGTGAGTGTCTCGGTAACAAGTAACCACATGTGTCTAATCATAGATAATTAGAATCCATTAATTTACATTGAAACTCTACTTAAATTGGCCAATAAACTTTCATTCTTATCAAATTCTCAAAGTATCAATTATTTTTAATTTCTACTGCAGAGATAAGAACTTGGCGAATGTAAAGCGAGTGGAATTAACTCTCATTGAAAAAAATGACCAAAAAGGAAGACATAATGTCTGATGATAATATGAATCTAGCGTTGGGTTTTCGTATGGAAATTCCTTTTTCATTAAATATAATGAAATAGTCTATTCGTCGGATATTAGAGAGATATGAATGAGAGGACAATGCCCTTTTGGGAATTCGCGTTAGAATCAATTAGACTGCTCTGCAACAACGTTGAAGAGAAAAAAGTGATATCACTTTGCGTCGTTTAATGTACCCGGCCATTGACCAGACTGTGAATTTCTCTCATCCAAACTCTTTCGTATACAAACATCAATATAACCGACATTAACCCTCGTTTAGTGTGCTTGCCCCCTGTCCATCTCTCCCCAAGCCTCTCTTAGAAATTTACATGGAGAGAGAGAGAAGAGAAAGAGCAGGCACTTCTGTGAGGGGACCCAACGCGATTCTCCTGATTTTCGAAAGTATACTTACTCCTTGGGTCCCCAGGTAAAAGGCATGATATACTTCCTTAAGCTCCTGCTCTCCTGTTTACCTGCACCTCGGTGGGCCTTACGTGATCTTTCACCTGAGCCTTCATTCTTGGGTCCCAAGCCGCCTCTCATTCACGTGTGGGTTTGCCTTTTTTCGGGGCCCAGAATTATATACACCGGCATTTGGGACTATTGAACCCAAGATTTTATCTTCAATTTCACCAATTGAGATAGCAAAAAATACATAATTATTGTTTTTTAAATTTAATTTCCACTATTGTCGATTAATTATAATTTTTCATTCCCCATTCATGGATTTTGATCAATAATTATTATTGAAATATCATTTCTTATTAAATGTCTTAATTAATTTATGGAAAGAGGGGTAATTGTTAAAAACAACGATTATTGTTAATAATTGATAGTCTTTTACAATTCTTCACAACAGTTTGGACGCACAATAATTATTTGCAAATCCACTTTATCATGTGAAATGTTTCATTTTCCTCAGAATAAAAGAAGCTGCGTTGACTTTATTTTTTTATTCCAAGATCCAACTCCAAGAGTTATTCCGAAAAGAAAATAAAAAAAAGAGAGAAACCGATAAAGACAGAAAATGTAGAAGCGAGAGAGGGCCCGGCCTCGGCAGGTCGACAGGGGCCCCGAAGCAAAACTGCACGCCCGTTACATGGTTGCCAGATTGCGTTGTGCCAAGCATGCGACGAGACCGGCAACCTTTTACGCATGCCAGTCGTTCGACGCTCGTTTCAGCGTCGAGATCGCTATTCCTTAGTTTTCTCTTTTTTTTACGCGCGTTGAACCAACTCTCACTAAAAACCGTTTAACATTAATTTTCAATTAAAGAGAGAAGGACTCAATGAACAAACAAAGAGTATAACAGAAAATGAGAATAAAGAAATAGGTTCGAGGAGTGAGAATGAATTTTAGTGATGAAAAGAAATAAGAGAAAACAAAATAAAATGAATGTGTTGCGTGTGGGTCAGTGAGCTAGTGCGTTCTTGACAGTGTGAATCAACAAGTGCCCATTGGGAGTGGTGACTGAGTGCTCTTTGATCCTTTGGATCACAAAAATTTCTGTGAAAAATTAAATAGTTATTTCTTAAATGTATTCAAATTATTATTGAGAGTTGCTAGTGTGAAACGAGTTGCAGCCCGAAGGGCCCAATCGCCCATGGCGACCATATAGTGAATAGAATTGAATAGATAAAGAGAAAGAAAAAACGAGTAAAATCTTCTATTAATTCTTTTCTTCGTGTATCTCACGTGCCCTTGAGTTTGGATATATCACGTTGACGCTGGCGACGCTGCGTATACCAACAACACCAAAATGGAAGTCGTTTATATCGGTATGTTAATAAAATCTCGATCCATCACGTATTTTGAAAAGGTTCTGATCGGTTTATGGATTGTGTTCGGTATTCATTGAGTCAACATAAATCTCATGAGTTTCCGGCAGCTTGAGTTCATCAGAGTTAGAATGAAAAAATAAATGAATTATCTGAAAGAGTTTTGACAGTTTTATCCTGTTTATTATTTACATTTTTCCATATATATACTTTTCCCCTCATTTTTGTTTGAATTCTTGACTGGATGATATGCGGGTGATGAGTCAGTTGGCTAGAATTTGATGGAACTTTTTTCAAATAATTGTTTCTTACTGCTCGTTAATCCACGTGCAGCACTAAAACAGCTGTTCATGCTTTCCCGGTAAAAGTAAACTCCTGTGTCAACATATTATGCGAATTATGGATTACAGAGGTTTGGTGTTAGTTAGAGGTTTGTATTACGTTGTGCTCTGCTTTTGAGTAGGTTATCACGACGTGGCGTCTTGCGGTTTTTTACTATCTTATCAGCAGATTACACATGCAAGTGCTTCGAGAGGAGGGTGAAGGGTAATTGAGAGCAAGGAAAGCAGGTAACGGAAGAAGAAAGTGATGGAATTTTGTATTTTTAATTCGCAAATTCATCTATTGGAATTTCCCATTACATAGTATAATGAGATTGTTTCAAGTTATTCAAGAAATTCTCGACTTTTTAGTAGATTCATGAAAAATTTCCATCAGGTTTCTGGTAATGTAAATCTTTCATGATTCTCAATGAACATTTAATATTCATGGAAACAGTGAAAGGGCTCTATTCACCGGAAAGTTAAGTACATAATGGACTGATTGTTCCATGTCAGAGATGAGAGACGGAAGTATAGAAGTAACTTCCACGGCATGTGCCCCCGGAAGTTGTATCGTTCGACATCGCCCGTTACTTTGTCTGGCGTTTACATATCGTGTCGATACTTATCGATCGAAAAACTATCATCCACAGGATTCTCATGTTCTGTGGAGTTATATTCCAGATCGTAATTAATCGATTCATCATTACTCAATAATTGAATGAATCATCGATTAGTTTTACTCAATTTAACAGTAAAAATTGATGAACGATTTGCTCTCATTAAATTTTTCCATTGAGTTCTCTCTATCGATTGAACTTCTAGCCTCATGAAATAGTCTTTAATCTCAATCAATTTTACGTAATACGAATTAATTAATCATAAAACGAGCCCCCACAGCTATACAGGGTGCAAATGCATTGAGTTCAGGGGCAAATTAATCATTTATATGAAAACGATCCTTGATATCTTTGACTGCGTGATACTAAATTTATTTGTGCATCTAAATTGATGCATATAAATATCAGAGCAGTGGGTTTATTATTAATTCATTCATCAAACAAAACTTGATCAATT
Organism: Aleiodes sp. PSUC_FEM 10030003; assembly: GCA_018902275.1. Classification (NCBI taxonomy): domain Eukaryota; kingdom Metazoa; phylum Arthropoda; class Insecta; order Hymenoptera; family Braconidae; genus Aleiodes; species Aleiodes sp. PSUC_FEM 10030003. The sequence continues at coordinate 31,602 of JABSMS010014313.1, forward strand.
GATAATTGATTGTTTTGGGTATCTCAATGCAGAACGGGTGGATGAATTATCGAGTGGAGAGATTAAAATTGATATTGCGATATTGAGAGTTTAATTCAAATGATATTGCAAAATATTTAATAGCCAGTGGAGCGCAGTGATAAAAATGTTTGTTTAATTTGAGCTGATAGTTTTTCCACTTATAGCAAGTGTGTGAATTTATTTTCTTTTTACATTGTTAAGAGTCACGTAATACCACCAAATGAAAAGCACGTTGGTTTATTTAACCGTCAGGGGCAATGACACGTATAGCGCCACGCGATCATAATAGAAGTGCGTACCCACGAGGATAATAAAACTCGAGCTTTAATCTAACGCGATGAACTTATCTTTCAATTGTTTGAATTTATTAATTCTCTGGAAGTAATCGAAAAAATTAACCACAATTTTTATTCACTTAATTCATCGAAGTACTGGACAATTTTCAATAAATAATGTGAAGGAAGAGAATTCTTCATTCATTGATCCGAAGCTTCGTGAACTTGATTCATAAACTTTCGCTAAACAAAAAACATCAAAGTATCGCATTTTATTTGTCTTTCAAGAAGAGAATGGATAGATGAAAAAAAAAACTGGGAGATCCGGATATTACCAAAGATGTATTGGGGTGACTGGGCAAGAAGTCGGTCGACGTGAAAAACCAGACGTGGCCCATACACGGTAGCCGACATATACTTTCTGTTCACCGGTCGAGGGATATTGGTTGGGGACGAGTTCAAGATGATTTTAATGGGTCTGCATCTTCAACGCACGTCGATAGTGGAAGAGGTGTGCTCATTCATGCTTCAATGACTTCGTTGCAATTTCTATGCGCATTATCGTTTATTTAAACGCGTTTAAAATAACTCCCGCAGTTTAACATCGAATTTTTTTTTCATATGTCACTCTGCAATTTTCATCGTGGAACAAAAAAATTATTGCCAGTAATATCAATCATTTTGAAACTATAAATTTTACAAAGTTTGAAAGAAAATTATGTGGAGAAAAATTGGTAAGATAAATTATTTCCGTCAGTATTAATATTAATATATTGAATTTTTCATCGATTTGTTACAGATGAGAGAGAGGATGTGCAGAAAAAGACATTCGCAAAATGGATAAATTCACAGTTAATAAAAGTAAGAAATTTATGCTTTCGAAAGTTTCTGAATTTGGAAAAATGTGTCATTACTTTGTGACTACTCCAGATTGCCGAGCGTGTACAAAAAATTTACTAAAAACTCGTAATTATTCAATAACTGAGAGAAACTATTTCTCCTCAAATTAAGATAGATTCATACGTATCACAACTGTGCATGCTAATTTACTTGCGGAGAGTATACAATCAGTACCCAACAACTTGTAACCTAATGAAGGTCTACTAAATCAGGGGTTTCACTGCTTGCGCATCTCATGAATACCGCTTTTAATAATTTTTTTTTCTTCCTTTTGTTTTTTGCTTCAGAATAATGATGAACCAGTGTCAGATTTATTCACCGACCTGAGAGATGGAAATCGACTGCTCTCACTTCTAGAAGTTCTAACATCAAAGAGATACGTAAGTGGAATTTAACTCTTAATAAATTTGCTTGTGCCTATTAAATGTTCATTCTATGTTCACAATTTTATTGGATGGAAACGAAAGAAAAGAAAATAGAAAGAGAGAGAGAAAGAGAGAATGTTTATAGTCGTTCTTCTTAATCATAAAACCGATGCAATACGTAACTACATAATGACGTAATCAATTCCAGTGTATCGTTAATGATTTTGTTCGAATGATTGTCTCAACGTTCAATATTTTTTTTCAATTGATGTTGCAAGAAATCGTCGAAGGATAGAAGGAGAACTGAATTTTTTTTAAAATTGACGTTTAATTTTACTGGACAGCATTCCAAATCTGGTTTTTACTGACATTAAAAAATTATTGTCCTCCCAATGTTATTTCATTCTGAATGCCATGCAGGTGCGCGTAATTTGCATTAAAATGAGCGCGGGCGAGAGAGTATTGGTGTTGTCACGTTTGTAGGCGGATAGGAATGTTGACACTTGAATAGATGAAATTTCAGAAAATTGGATATTAATATAAAGAACTTGAGCATCTATGATGAAACAATTACCATGTTTAATTTATTGTTATTTTATTATTTTATCTTGTAGAAAAGAGAACGTGGGCGAATGCGAGTACATCATTTAAACAATGTTAATAAAGCATTACAAATTCTGGAACAAAATAATGTAAGTTGGCACATCAATTATAGATAAATTATTGAATTGCAATAATTGAAAATGTTTGAATGACTAAAGAAAATTTTTTATGATCTTGTAGGTAAAACTTGTCAACATAAGTAGCAACGATATTGTCGATGGAAATCCAAAATTAACACTTGGATTGGTATGGAGCATAATTCTTCACTGGCAGGTAAATTCATTTTTAATTCATAACTTCATGCTTTAAAGTTCTCTCTTGAATTTTCATTGAAACAGAGAAGCAAACTTGCGACAGAAAAATCAAATGAAATTAATAAACTTACTGAAGAAGTCTGTAAAAATAATAAGAGGCTCATTCGACCCCTAAAGATTCCACGGTTCTTGTTGAATGTTTGCTCAACAATGTTCGAAGAGAATAAATTCTCATTCAAATCACTTCTGACGTCAACAATTATTAAAGATCACTGGAAAAAGAGAACTGTCAAGCGAAAAGAAGAAATAATGAAATTCCCCCTCAACTTTTTTATCGATCATAATCATTATTGTCTGTAACTCAGAATTAAAAAATAATAAAATTAGGGAGTAAATATATTATTTTCATGAAGAATTTTTGTGATTCTTTTTATTCGCTAATTCTGAATGAACAGTTTTGGTGTTCGATGTATATTAAAGTATGCCAATGCCAAAAGTGATCTTAATACGATCTTTGGCGTTGGTTAAGGTTGATAGAGTGTGGTTTGCGTGTTTCAAGCCCGTATCTCAATGCATTGCGTAAAGTCAAGTGTAAGGAGGTATCAAGTAACAAGTTTTTACTCAACTCCAAACTGATACATACAACATTTAATCAACTTGTATCATGTACAGGTACACTATCACTTGAAGGATTTAATGGCTGGATTGCAGCAAACGAATTTGGAAAAAGCACTTCTTTCTTGGTGTCGTGTAAATACAAAGGTAAATCAAACATTATGTATAATAAATTAAGAATTTCAACAGAAAGCGGCATCATAACAAGAGCAAGAGGAATAACATTTTTTATCTCCATTATTTTTAATTATGCAGAATTATCCAGGAGTTGACATAAAAAATTTTACGTCCTCGTGGTCAGACGGTCTGGCATTTTGTGCACTTTTGCATAAATGGAAACCGCAACTATTTGATTTTGATAATATTGCTCGTAAACATCCCAATGCCCGGCTTGATCACGCATTTCGTCTGGCTTATGAACACCTGAACATCGAGCGTCTGCTGGATCCTGAAGGTAATAAATTTTTTGTTTCTCCTCACTTTCCATCCATCATGAATAGAAAAATACTAAAGCTGAGTAATAAAGATGAAATACATGGAAAAGCTCAATCCATTATGAAATAATACTGCGAGGATGAATTTTTAGGGATAATAAATTTTTTTATGTTTTCAGTACATTGCATGATATTCTTGTCACTAAACCTGAATTTTATACGTCTTTTTTATGTCCAGATGTCAACACGTCAGTGCCCGATAAAAAATCTATCATGGTGTACGTAATGTGTCTCTTCCAGACACTTTCTCAGCCAGGCGATGATATTGGTGAAATTGATATTTCAATAGCAAGTGACTCGAGCCAAGCAACAACACCAACTACACCAATTGGTGAAACTAGTGCATTATCCATAGCTAATCTTGGAATTCCGGCGTCACGTCCAATGAGTTTGGCAACAAATGTATCAGTAGAGTTGGGCGGTTATCAAGTTGCACTTGAAGATGTTTTAACTTGGCTGCTCGAAGCAGAGGATAAGCTCAGTCACGTGGGTGAATTGGGACCAACGTTAGAAATATTGAAAGATCAATTTCACGATCATGAATCATTCCTTCTGGAGCTTTCTGGTCATCAGGACGGTGTTGGAACAGTTTTGGAAGAAGGTGCGAGACTATTAGCTGAAGGAGGTCTCCATAAAGACGAGGAACAGGAGGTGCGCGTGCAAATGTCACTATTGAATTCAAGATGGGAGGAATTAAGAATGAGAGCTATGGATAGACAAACAAAAATACATGAAAAGCTATTGGATATGCAGCAAAAGCAATTGGATACGCTGAGACAGTGGTTAACTAAAACGGAGGATAGAATATCTCACATGGCTGCTTGTGAAGTGAGCCAGGCAACTCTAAATGAGCAAATTAAGCAATTAAATGAACTTGAGAAGGATGTACAAGAGCAGCAAACTGTGGTTGATTCATTGAAGAATATTATTGTCATTGTTGATGAAGAGAATTCGGAGACACTTTATGCACAAATGGAGGATCAACTCTCGGCACTTGACGAGCGCTGGAATCATATATGTAAATGGACTGAAGAACGCTCGGAAAAACTTCATTCTTTCACAACCGTATGGAAAGAATTGGTTGATGATTATAAAAAATTATTATCATGGTTGAATGAAACAGGAATAACTCTGAAACAAATGGAGGCTGTACCAGCTTCGGAAATTGGAGAAGTTTTGGAAAGAATTAAGAAAATAAGAACATTAAAATTTGAGATGGATGATAATGAGAAGAGACTCATTGAGTTGCAAAAATCAGTTCAAGATATGGGAACTAATGAGGTTTCACCAGAGTGTGCTGATCTTTTGGAGAAAATTGAGAATCTTCAGGATCAGTGGGAAGCGGTCGCGCAGATAATGGAAGTGCAGAGTCAACGGGTAGGATACTGGATGAATTAGTTAATTATTCTTATGCTTGATTGTGTGCTTATGAATTCTGCTTCCGCTGCTAACCAATGATTCTTTAATGCTTGATGTATGCTGCTTAACTTCTATTTTATGCCCATGAACTTTGTTTTTTATTTATTTACTTTTTCTGAATGTTTATTACGCTGATTCTGCTTTTTTTGCGTGTAATTAATTTAATTTTATTTAATAAATGCTTTTTTTCTCAGTTCTGTTTCATTTCGCTTTCTTTGCTTTTTTACCTCATTTGAGTTGGGAAAATTTGTTTTGATGGATATTTCAATAACTGTTGAAATATTTTGTATATTAGATATCCAGTTCTGGCTTTGATTTCGACCTACAAGCGGAGACAGAAACCAGAGTGGTTACAACAAACGACTGGATGTCTGAAACAGTTACTAGTATAGCGTACAAACAAGAATTATCCGAAGCACAGCACAGTGATTCAAAGAAACGTCGTCTTGCTGGGGCTAGATCCAGGCAGGACTTCGAAACAGCATTACTCAATTTATATAAGTGGTTGGATTACGTAGATCTTGAAATTGGTAGATCTGAGGGTGTTTTCGATGAACTAAGTGTTGAAGAGAAGAAAGTGGTTTACGAGGAAAGTTTGGCTGATGTTGAAGGCCACAAAAGTGAATATGAGAAGGTTCTCCAAATGGGAGAGCAGTTTGTGAATGAATTGAAAGAAGCTGGTGATAAGTTTGACGATGAAATGTCGAAAATTAATGAAATAAAGAATCGTTGGTACACGACAAATAATAGATTGGCAGAAATAAAGGAGAGAATTGATTTTCTGATGGCGGTTAAACAATTTCGATCTGAATTATCGAGTTTACATTTAATGCTCGATGGTTATTCGAAGTGGTTCGAGGGAAATAAAGAAAATGTGCAGATTGAACCTTTCCGGGTGAAGATGAAGTCGATGAAATCACACGAGGAGAGAGTACAAAAATTATTGGAAAAAGCGCGGAATTTAAGAAAGAATACAGCAGCCGGAAGCGATGTCAATGTTATAGAGAATGAGACGAGAGAATTCAATTCGAAATGGGAACAATTGCATAATAAACTTTCGAGTCGTTTGAATGAATTGAGCAGTGTTATCGATAAAACTCCACCTAAAAAATATACGGAGACAATAGCATTCCTCTTATCATTCATAAATAATGTCGAGGGAGTTTTATTGTCTGAGGATGCAGTTTTATCGAGTGAAGAAATAATGGAGGAGCAGTTGAAAAAATTCAAGAATTTACACAATTCAGTGAATGAGCATCAAGATAAATTTAATTATGTTAATAGCACAGGACAGGAATTGATGGGGAAAATTGAGGGAGATCCACAGGGCCAAAGGCTCAAGGATGAGTTACAAGACTTGAATACTAAGTGGAGTGATATACCAATTATTTTGGAAGAACGTCAAATTAAATTATCGAGGGACATTGAATCATTGAAAGAATTTAACAATGAACTTTCTAGCTTGGAAGAGTGGTTGGAAAAGTCCTCAAAGTATTTGACCGAAATTTCACAGGATCAATTGATAACGGACGTTGAAACGACGCAATTTAAGCTTGAGCAGTTGAAAACTTTGTCGGATGATATATCGAAGACAAAGCCACGAATTGAATCACTTCAGACGGTTACAAATCAATTGCTTGAGAATTCTGAGCCAAAATTTTCAACTATATTGAATAGTAAATTGGAAATAGTATCGCAAAAGTGGCATGGAATTATCGATGGTGTTAAATCTGAAAAGGACAAATATGAAGCTGCATTGAAAAAAAATGATGAAATTGTTAATGGAATTGAAGATTTCACCAAGTGGCTGTCAATTCTTGAGAAGGATATCCCTCAAAATGGTAAAATTATGTCGTCAGTCGAGCTCTTTCAGATACGTGGTCGCTACCAAAATTTGAAAGAAAAAATTGATAAGAGAGTCGAAGAATTTCGTAATTTAAATGAAATTGGTAATGATAAATTATTGAGCTCAGAAGGCTCGTCGGTCCAGGAATTGGGCAGGCGGTTTACTTTCTTGAATGCAAGATGGACAGATGTTACAGATCGTATTTACGAGAGATACAGACAATTGCAGAATGCTAGTCACGAATACGGTGAATTTAGAGCGTTAGTTGCACAGGAGAGCGATTGGTTAGATAAATTGGAAAAGAGATTGAAAAAATCGAATAAGGGTGCTGCTGATGCTGAAGAAATTTCAGAAGAGCTGGATGTAAGTTTTGCTTAACTTTAATATTAAATAATTGAAAATAAAGTTTATTAATTGTGAAATTTTCTTAATTTATTCTTTAAGGATTTAGAAAATTATATTCGAAATCATCCAGATTCGTGTTTGAAGAAAATCCAGGAAATAGGAAAGCAACTGGTGGAAAATGATATAATGACTAATTCAATCAAAAGTGACGTTGAAACACTGGATAATAGATGGGCAGATTTGAACAAGCAGGTGAGAATATAATGATTTCTTAATCAAATATGTCATTTTTTATTCAGATGTCATTAATTCAGCATATCGTTCAATAATTCATTTTCAATCTTGTGGAAACGTGCAGTCAATGTTTTATTACTTTCCCAGGCTGGAGAACGTACCAAACTGCTGGAAGGATCACTTAGACAAGCACAACAGTTTGAAGCAAGAGTACAGGCTCTCCAGAATTGTCTGAATCAGACAATCTCCATATTAATTGTCCCAGTTAGGAACGACATGGATGATACCTTGCCTCAGGATTATCACGTGGGTTATTGCTTCATAATTTTCATATTATGAGATATTTTCTAATTATGAATACTATATTCGTATTAATTGTAACTTTCATTTTCTCAAATAGAAATTAATGGAAGAATTGGAGTCGAAGCACATAACTCTGCAAGAAATAACATCGCAAATTGAAATTTATGAACATTCGGGAAAACATGAAGCCGCCAGTCGTCTCAAAGAACAATTACTCTTAATTCAAGAATTGATAACCGAGATTCATAGGAGGCGTGTATATTATCATTCACCCTCTGAGCCGGAAGAATTAGAGTCTAGATTATCAAGTGCACTTCGAGAACTTCGGGGTATCGAAGAGGCCACTTGTTTGTTGGAGCTTGCCTCTGAAGATCCAGAGGTGATCGAAGGTCAATTGAAGCACTGCCTCGTAAGTTGTTTGAATTTTATTTCAAAGAAATTTTTTCAAAATTAAAAAAATTATGTACTTTCGAAATTAATTATTTTCGTTTCTTTGCAGAGATTTTATCAAACCCTGAGTGAAATTAAAAGTGAAATTGAGAGCATAATAGTCAAAGGAAGGAAATTAGTTGAAGAAAAGAATGTATCAGAACCAGAAAAATTGTCAAAACAAATCGATTCATTGAAAGAACTTTATAATAAACTTGGATTGAGAATAACAGAATCGAAAACAATTCTCGAATCTGCATTAGGATTATCACGTGACATGTACAAGCACATGACATATTTGAATATGTCAATTGATAGTATAAATAAGGAATTAGATACTCAAAAAAATATGCCAGAGCTGCCAGTAAATGCAATTTACGTCACGGAGACATTAACCGAAGTACTTCCACGATTAAATTCTGTTAAAGAGAAATTGTTCCGGACTCAGAACGAATTTCTGAAGTTATGCGATCCGTCTTACTTGGATCAACTCAAGGAGAAACTAACGGATATCATAACGAGACTAACGAATACGGAAAGACGATTACGGCAAATATCTTCAAGTGACGATGAGCCAAATGTCGATGAAATTGATGCCTGGTTGTTACAAATTGAGGATGAAATCAATAAATTGGACAGTGTTCCTGTTGAAGAAATTGACGAGGTTCATATTGAAAAATGCCGGGTAATTATATTTTCCTCAACTGAATTTGACATAGAGAAGTTGGATGAAGGGATAATATTCCGATAATTTTGATGAGAAATTAATTATTTTCAGGCAATTCAATCAGAGATGACTGAGGCAAAAACCCGAGTATCCCAACTGCAACGCTATACTTTTTATCCAAAAGTTGCTGCTGTTTGCGAAAAATGGGACAAACTAACTCGTAATATTCAGGTAAATAATCATTGATTCTTCTCAAATTTAATTATCATACACAAGAACTATGAGGATATCTTAATATTCTACTTCAATCATTGCTTTTAATCACTTAATTGCTTATAACAATGCTTTTTCTAAAAGAAACATGAGAATTAATTTGAAGAAAACAAAACAATTCAGTAATACTTTCTTTATAGATTAAAAATTTATTTTTAACATAAAATTATTATCAATAATTAAATAACGTTTACTAGAACATCTGTGTGTTCTGCAGTATTGAGTAAATATTTAGGGTATTGTTTAAGATGCATTATCCCCTTTAAAGAGCTAGTTTTTCACAAAAAGGTTTAAACAACTATAAATAAATATTTCAAAGTACAGAATCTTTTTGGAAAAAATTATATAAAAGTTGTGAATGTAATAAATTATCTCTTGCACTGGAGTCTCTCCCCTAGTACCATTTAATCTATCAACAACTGAATAATAATAGAAAAAAAAAATGTGAAAAGAAACTTTGTACAGACATAAAAAAATCCACATTATGTAGATGAAAAACTGTATTATTGGTGACGGACAAGTGGAAAAAAATGAGAGTTTGAGCTTTACTTGCACAAAGAAGCGCATGGTGGTATCTATGGCCTGGCTTCATCATCACCATCATTCTAATTAACACTCTGGTTCTATTTTGTTTTAACAAAAGTCCGGGGAGGAAGAATAAATATTTAAAGATATGAATATGAAGTGGGAAAGAAATTAAATTAAAGAAAAAACTTTAAATAGTTACGAATGATATTTTCGCAGGGATGGATGTTCAAGATGACTGATAACAGTGTATTAAAGTGTGAGAAATACGATATTGGTAGGGGGAGAGACCATGGCCAAGATAGTTTATTTAGACAGTTGGATAAATATTCAGATAATGTTAAGCAACTATCCAATGAAAATCAGGAAACATGTGGAATAGAATACATTAATCCAATTTATCATAATTATTCACCTGAGCTACAAGAGTCATTTGGAAAAATTGAGAGAGTTAGAAGCCGAGTTATAGATGTTAGTAATGTGATAGAACGTCAATTTGAAATGAGTGAAATACCAGACGTAGTTAAAACAGCACGAAACAGAGAATATATGGATGATGATGAAGAGTTTTTCTTATCAAAGAATAGTAAATTATTTTCACAAGTGTCAGCAAATACTTTGAGAGCAATGGAGCCCCCCTATGTTCAGCCTAATCCTCTTCGTGTTGTAGAAGTGAGAGAAATGGAGATTGTTAAGGGTGTAGCAGCCCCAGGGGAGCGTGTAGTGTTGCCAAAAGCAAATGTGCATTTTGGCCAAAAACCACTGGTAGTTGAGAGAGTTGAAATTGTAGAAGATACAGAAACTGAGCCAGAGTCTGTTGACACTGATCCTGAAGAGAAAGACAGTAGGATTAAGAGTAATCCAAATATTCATCAAGTGAAGAAGGAATTAGTTCCTATTTTGAAGAGAAAAATTTTTGAAAAAGAATCTCCATTATTTTCAAAGAAATTAACTCTTCGTTTAAATCAAGATGATATCTTTCCTGGACCATCAACTGGTCTTAGAATATTCAATGACACGAGTAATGCTGCAATGAGAGATAAAGAGAGTGTTGCTGAGTATTTAATATTGGATGAGGATAATAAAGGATCCGCAGCATCGAAGAAGGGCAAACGTGATAATGAAAGGAAAGGTGCATTGAAAGACGTGATGAATAAGTTACAGGTGAACAATCCTGAGACTCAGGATGCAATTGGTGCTGATAGTATCGAAGATAATAGAGTAAAGAAATCAATTGCTGCGAGAAGATTGAAAACTCTTTCTTCAGATGATACTAAGGAAGATTGCGATAGTTTTTATGGGAGTGATAAAGAAACAGACGATGTTTTAATATTCTCAGATGATACTGAAATCGATGTCAGTAGTGATAGTAGTTCTGATGGTGAAACTAGCTCTGTGAAGGGTAATAGATGCTACTTGAACAAGGTAAATTCCCTCAAACCCCAATGAAAACTCAACTTTAGCACATCTATTACCGACTATTGAAACTACTGAATTTGTTAGCTTATGAAATTTTGCTTCGTGCATTTGATGAAGCGATAATGTTATTTTTCCATTGCAGTCGGCAGTAGAAAAAATGGATAAAGTTCCTAGGAGAGGTGAATCAAAGTCATACGTAGACGGTAAGGACGGTCGGAGTGCCGCTCTTTCCAAAATTGGTTTGGAACGTGATATCATTGAATTCGAGCAAGCTGCACAACTCATGTCAAGGAGAATAGACGTCATGCTGATGACTATTGGTGCTGTCTCCAACGAGAAAGATCCTTCGAAGCGTCTTGAGGTGAGTGAATAAAAATCACATGAATTTTTTATATGAATAGAAATGTTTGAGTAGAACTTTTTTTGCTATTGTGATATTAAAATATTTGTTAAGAGTAAAAAATGAAAGAGAAAGAGCATTAATTCTTTAATGGAATTCGATCGAAAGGTTCTGAAAAATGAAGTGAGCTGTCTGGCACCAGATGCAGCCTCCCTAATAAGCAAAGGAGACGGTCTCGTAATGACGGTCCACATGTTAGATCCAACGAGAGCAGAGAAAATGAAAAACGATCATCAGGATAAGCTCCGTAGCAAATGGCACCAAGTGATGACAGAAGTGGAATCTCGTAGAGTACAGGCACAAAAAGCTGAGAATCTTCTGAAACAGTATAATAAATTAATTTCTGTTTTTGAAGAATGGTTCAGAGAAGTTCCTGGTAAATTGGAACAAGCAAACAATTACGAGGGTCAATTGGAATCCTTCACAGAAGAATTCGATGTGAAACAGGAGGAGATTGAAAAATTAAACAGTTTGTGTAGTGAGTTGAAAAAATTAAATGTTGGTTACCCGGAAGCAATACGTTACAGTATAAACACAAGGTGGCACGAGATAAGTTTACAATTTAAAAGATACAGTGGTAGTAAAGATAAAGAAAAAGTGGCAGACAAAAAAATGGAATTACAGGAAGTTGACAGTATTTCAGCACTTGATTTTGCAACTAGATCAAATAAATTGAGAGAAGCAATATCAACAATTTCGAGGTCATTAAATTCAACGCCGCTAAATGGTAAAGATTATGAATTATTTTTGAGCCAAGAGGAGTGTTTGAAAAAAATGAGCAATGCATTAAGTATATTAAAACCGAGTGTTGAAGAAATGGGATATTTGTCGGAAAGTGCTGGATTAAGTATGAAAAAAGAGCAGCACGATCAAGTTAAACGAATGACGGAGAAATTGAGGGATGAATGGCTGACAGTTAATCGTAATTACACAGAAAGATACAATCGTTGGGTAAAGTGTTCACACAAATGGAAGGAAGTTGATCATTCGTGTTGGATGTTCACTGAATACATGGACAAATCATCAAAGCTATTGAAAAAAGTATCATTGAAAACCTCACGACCTATGCTTCTTGAAATTGAACATGAGATACAACAAATGCAGAAAATGTTGAGCTCTATTGGTACCCTTCACGCTGATATTTTGTCTCGTTCATCTCCTGAAGATATAACTGAATTACAAAGCACTGTCGATCATACTAAACGCCGATGGCAACAGTTGTTGTCCGAGTTCAATGCCCTCAAAGAGAAGTAAGTGTAATTTTTATTTTGAGATTATTTTTTTTATTTATGATTTAGCGTCAGTTTATGTGTACTGACAAAAATGTGCAGTATAAAATCGGGCAATGGTATTCCCGAAATATGCTTGAGGGGAATTCATGGGTTCCGGCTTCAAACGAATCTCCGCGTTGTGCTATTTCAGTTGCTTTTTGACTGTTACATTGAGCGGATATAATAACTTTGTGATTATGTCATTAAACTGAATGTTTTTTTTAGATTACATGAAAATGTGTGTGTATATATTGATGTTGATAAATAGTGTCCCTTTACTTGTAATTTTTGTTTTTCAATCAAGGAATATATAGAAAATGGTGAACATATTTCTATTTTTAACGACAGAATTAGAGCTGGATTATAAATAGTTAATTGAAAATGTAAAAATAGTGCGAGATTCAATTTTAGCGGGTTATTCAATTTCCATGATAACAATAGAAAATACACGAACATCCCTTCCTTTTTTGTTATCTTGTAACTTGAATTTATGTGGTTTTTTAAGGTCAATAGTAATGGAGAAAAAGGTGAATAACAAGGATGTGATTTTACAATCTGCAAAAAATAGTATTGAGCATGTCAATGCACTTCTCAACTCCAATGCCAATCCATCAGACGACACATCCTTATCGATCAGATTATCAATGATAAAAGTGAGTCATTATCATTTTTTCACATTAGATATTTAATACGTGCAATTTTCACATTTACATCTGATAGCGATAATATACTTTCATTTCCTGGAGGGTGAACTGTGCCAAGACATAAATAGCAATTTCTGTTGTCTTTTTAGTCGGAAAACATATTTTCATGGTAATTTCCATAATAATGAAAATGATAGAATTTATAGTTTATACTAAAGGATTTATTATGGCATTAAAATTGAGGGTTTCATGCGCCGAAGTTTGTAGTGAAAAGCACGTTCAACTTTATGAGCAATTCAGTACAATTTTTTTTTAAAATAAATTTATGTTTAATAGGCAAGGGAAGAAGAACTCAATACTCAGAAAGCTGAATTAGAAAGTTTGAAGGGCCATTCACGAAATTCAGATGCTGAACAAGAATTAGAAACTATATTGACTGAAGTTTCAGCAGTACAGAGTAATCTTTCCACTCATCGTGATTACGTTGAAAATAAACTAACTTCAATCAAAAAGTACATTAACAGTTTGGATACGATCATGGTATGGGTGATGGAGACAAGTACGAGGATTAATATTTCCAGGGAATTAGCACAAACTGAGAGGAATAAAGTACTTGAAAATATTATGGTGAGTTTTAAAACTTTATATTAATTCTTTTTATCTCCCCACGGTTTACTAAAAAAGTTTAATATAAAATGAAAAAAAACAGGTCGAAGTAAAAGATCGAGAGATGGAAGTTAAAGAAGTTGTTGAAAATTACACAAACCTTGAGAAAGAGTGTGAAACTGCGAAACAGCCTGTCTCCGTAGAACTTCAGGTAATCATCTATATTCACAGTACATGCATCATTTCTCAAGAATAAAAAAAACTATGAGAGCATTTTTTTTTTTCAGGAAAAATTGAAGAAACTACGTGAAGACTGGCAGTACGTGAAAAACGGCGGTGAATTGGCGGAAAATGAAAATATTCTCGTCAGTCCACTTCGTGCGAAGGGTGAGTCCAATGACAAAAATCATTCCATTTACATTTTTATTCTATTCCATGAAAAAAAAATCCTTTCTACTTGATTGACATCTGCAGATTACTTTTTCCAAAAAAAAAATATTCCCCAACGAACAGTAGAAGCGCATCGAGCTAAAAACAATGATTTGCACTTCACTCCTTTGTTTTTTTTCACAATAAAAAAAGGTTCGATATGAAACTCAATCCAGTTTTGATAACATAACTGCATTGAATCGGAATGAGAAATTTTTCATGAATGAAAATCATTTTTCCTATTTTGAAATGGGAAATATACACATCAATAAAAAAATACAAAGAATATTTTCTTATTGAAAATCCCTAGGGCACACTTACAGTTCCTTTCCAACAAGTGTTTGTCGACCCAAGGATAAGTGGAAAGAGATCAGATAAAAAAATAAGGGAAAATAGGGTGAAAGTATAGAGGAAGAAATGAAAAATAAATAAAGCACAGTAGTTATCCACTGTTTTTTCTGAAATTCAATCCCTTCTAGTGTACTCAGAATACTCAATATTGTAATCTGTATTTACCTACTCCTCCACGAAAGCATCATAGTAAACTGATATTCACCAATGAACGTGTGAATTCATCCAAAAAATTGAAAAACCCAATTTACTGGAGGAACAAAAACAATCCATATTTGAGAGATTCACTCCATGGTTTTGCGCGTAAAGGGCGAATTATTCCTGGCTAACAGTGGAATATCACCATCAGAGGGAGAGTGAGAGAGAGAGAGAAAATTGACAGGTGGATACTTTGAAGTTTGGCTGTTGAACCATTAGGGTGAATAGCTTGTAACTGAATGAAGCACGCTTTGATTCAATCTAAAGTTCCTTCAGGGCTAACCTCTGGCTTCATTATATCCGAGTCATTGTTCCGGCACTTTTCTTATCATCACTATCCTCCTCCAACTTTGTTCTCCACTAATCTACAAGATAATTGGCTCTAATTTTTTTCCTACGTGGAGTTTTAATTGTCGGACTGTTCTCAACTATAATTTCTTTGGACCCCCAAACAATTCATTTATCAAGGAGAATGGAATGATTAATCTCTAAAAATTTTACGGTTTATTTATAATAAGTTTTGCTACTGGGGTAGTAAATTTGTCAATTTTTTTAGCCCTCATAAATGCCCAAGGGTTTTCGTGTATTTCCTCGACTTTACCACCGTTAGGAAGGATATGGGTTTTGCACTGGGGAATGCAAAGCAGTGAGGCAGAAAAGGGGATTAACGCTACCAGCATTGTGATGCTTCGAGTCTCTAAGTTAATTCAAGTGATATGATATAATGGGCGTCTCTTTAGTACTATACAATATTCGAGAATTCTATTAATAAGCGGGAGTGTCTTGACAATGGAATTCAAATGTTTGCCACGTTGTGAAATTTCTTTGATTTATTATGCCTTAGAGAGTGAACTTATTAATTTTTTTTTCGTATTCTGCTGAGTGTGATATTTGTTCTTTCCTCACTCGAGCTCATAGAAGTAGATGTGAAGCAGTAGATTTTTATGCTGGGAATGGTGATGACACAGTGCTTCCTGCAGTTGACCATTCTATTATATCACAGGCTCACTTCCCATTAACCCCTGTCATTGAAGTCTTTTCATTTAATTTCGCAATTCCTCCCTTATTCGTTTTCTTTTCGTCCCTCTCGAATTAACTATAGAATTGAATATTGATCTACTATAGGAGAAAATAAATGAGAATGAAATTGGAATGAAAATTTCATTATCCAAATAATAATCATTAGAATATGAAGTATTGAATTCTATAAAATAAATGATATTTGTGGGGTCAAATATAATGAGTTATAACAAAGTATGGAATTTCCATTTTCTCTTCTTTCAAATCGATTTCGACACTCGAGGTGAGGCTATTGAGAGGTGGAGTACAAAGTAACACTAGACATCGACCCGGGGGATAATGGTACGTCCGCAACAAGGAAATGCAGATGGGTTGGTGACACGTACAATAAAAAAGAAGGGTTGAAAAAGAAAAAAAAAGTGAAAAAAAGAATTTTTTCGGGTGGGGATGACAGACGTTGGACCCTGGCAACGATCGGACTAGGTGATGTAGAGCCGCAAGGGTCCTACAAACTCACCCTTTTTCGCCTCTTGTTGAGTGTGGAATGACGGAGTAGCTTGAATGTGAAGGGTGAATACTGGCCTCTCTAGTTAGTCCAGAAAGTACTTGAAATATCAAAACTACAATGGAAAGCTGGAGAAAGAATTTTCGCGATTCACTCAATTCTTTAATTCACCACAATATTTCTTACTTATTCAAATACAAAAATTATAATTTCCTACATCTTCTTTGCTGGCTCTGAATTTTGTTTTGAACTCATTCCCGTCGTGTTGTTTCTTTTTAGTACGTTTCACAGAGACTTATGAAAGACTCGCGTTATTTTACACACGAATACTTCACTGGTGATACTGTTTCTCTTCCTACCCTTTGAGAATTCTCTTTTATTTCCTCTATCTTTTTTTTTCTTCCTTTCAACGTAAAGCTCTTCCCAACTCTCCGAGTCTTCGGTATTCCCGTGTATTCACTCAGGCATTTTCTCATATTCCAAGTTTTAACGACTACCACTGAATTTCTCCTTTTTTTTGTTCCAAGCAAACCAAGTTGCAACCTACTTCAACTTTTACCTCTTGTAACTGTTGCATTGTCCTCATAAAACTGTCCAAAACCATTATTATTCAGTTTCATCATTGTAATTCAGTGTTTATATAAGTTTGAGGTACCATGCACTCATTCTTCCATAAAAAATAATCAAACGCGAGTGCCATGAGATAGAGTATACCATATATTAAATAGAGCCATAAAACAATGTCGTGAACTGACGAGAGAATTTTTTCATTTTCCACATCCATTTTTCTCTCCAATATTTTTACCCTGGAATTTGATGAATTCTGTTAACTTCCTTGGGGATTTTTTTGGAAATTAGCTAAATGAAATTTTTTCCCTTCACTTAAATTTAAGAACCACATAATTTTTAATTAATTCGTCTACTTCGCTTGATGCGGCAATTTTTTATATGCAATTTTTCAATTAACGAGTCTCCTTTTTTTCATCGTGTTATCATCTCGCATAGTGTTATCATCCGAATGATGTGAAGTACTAACTTTTCATATTGAGAGAGCAGAAAAAAAATGCATCCTCTCAGACTCGTGATTTTGTTATACATTTATTCATGTACACCGGTGTGTGCAGCCGCGCGCGACAATGACACCAGACTATAGACGATCTCATTAGTGTTAACGTTGAAAACCAATGAACCTCGTGTTGACACGAATATTGTTGATGTCATGAAGAAAAACGTAAATGTAATGGAAAAAAGATCTTTCAGAAATGAGGGAAAAGAAAATGTTGTAATATTGATGATCACAGGAGTGAAAGTAATTACTGCGTTCAGTTAGAAATAGTATCGTGATCGTAAAGAAAAAAATAACCATTGGACAATGAGTGGTAGACACGAAGAAGAGGATGAGCTTTAAAATGAGGCCGGTATGATGAAAAGCGGGCGGTGAGGGGAGAAGTTTAAGATACCCTTCTACCCTTTTTTCCTACCTATTATGAAGTGCGCTATGCGCTCTGGTTCCCCGAGGTTTAACTCACCTACCCCCATTCAAACAGTCACGCCAGTGTATTTCTTTCCATATCTCGGTGGATTTTTTTTCTTTCTCATTCAACTGGAGGGTCTTTTATTGTTGAGGAGAAATATTTTTTTTTCTGGTAAAAATTTTTTTCTTCTAACATTCAGGTTGTTTGAACTTTGTTGATGGTTTTTTTGAATTTCACAGACAATTTTATCGTTATTCGTATCTGAAAACAATTGAAATTCATAATATGAATGTGGGCGCACTGAGAAACAAGAGACAATCATTGATTGGATGATAGTTATAGGGGAAAACGTTTAGTTGCATTTTATGATATTTTTTTCTGAACTATTTCTCGAGAAAAATAGAAGATAAAAAAATGCAGAAGTTGAAAAACTGAACGATTTTGAATACAATAAGGGAATTCCCATGAAAATTGTTACGAGTACCTTTTTCTCTTTTCTGTGATTCTTCGTTCTTTCTCACTTGACCACAACAGCAAATGGAATCTATGCATTTGCCAATTTGCAGAGCCATTGTTTCTCGAGAGCTCGTTTCTCTGCTCTATTTTTTTTAACATAACTGGGACATTCTCGCATTCATAACATTTTAACTTTAACCAATAGTTCACTATTTTATGAGCGATTTAACAAAGTTTTATTTGTCATTTATTTGACAGAACTATTGTCCTCGAACTTTGAAATTTAAATTATTTCATTTTAAAAACGAATACTTTTTGCTTTCCATTCTCTTTCATCGTCATTAATGACTGCGAGGAGAATTAGTATTTCGAAGATGCAATTAGTTTTATATTTGGAATTCGGTGTAAAGTGTGCCTGAGGGTGTAAGAATGGGTGGATGGAATGTAATATCGACGTATATTTGGTGACACTGGGGTCGGCCCTTTAATGCCAACAACGAGTTTTGTGTCTCTTATGAGGATGCAAGGGTAAAGAGAGAAGTACTAAACCCCTGAAATCCGGTATTCCATTCGTGTAGTAATGGTGTGACGCATTTTCCCTGTACGATTAAATTGAATAATGTGGTAATATTCAGCTTTTACAAAATTCAAAGAAAAATAGCGGAATAATTTTTAGTTTAAAATTTTATTTCCAAAACAATTTCTGCATTTGACAATGTTTTTTTGTCCGTCAGTGGTTTCTGCATGAAAGCAGAATGAATATGTGAATGAAAGGTTCGTTAATAGGGCTTTGAAATTGGGTTTTAGGTTCCATAATGGTTCAACGATAATTAATGATTCATTCGTTGCTTTAAAGGGAATTACATTTTCCTAGGTGAAACTCTCTTTTTTTACAATCATTCTGTATTTATGTTCTCCGTTTAATGGAGATAATATTTTCAAACTAGCGGTTTTCAACGGCGGAGATATTACGATTACGTGAAAGATATTTTCAGTGTTTCATAAATGAAATTAAATCGATATTTGTACATTTTCTTGCTCTGATTGCACGTGTATTTTAACATCGCACCCCTAAAATAATTATCACGTTCTCGATATTTCGGGTATCGGAAAAAACTCGTAAAGTTTTCATAACGCTCGAAAAAGTGTGGAAAAACAATTTTGAGAGGGATGAAGGAAAAATCGTTATAAACGTTTGGTAGAGTTTTTCTCTTCATCTTGAAACTAAATCCGTTCTCAATCCACGTGTCATCGATATTTATTAGAAAATATCCAAGTTCAACGGTTATCTTCTCTCTGTTATTTTCGTGGTTCGATGCAGTCATTGATATTCTTGGGATGATTGAATATTTTATGGTGAATACTCATGGAATTTATTCATCGCCTTTCATTTGAGGTCGGATCTTTTGAATGATGCCATTGAAAAGCGGAGGAAATTTCCGATAAAAAACATGTTTCAGAATTGATATCTAACTCTTTCTATTCTCGAAATTCAATTGCTCAGCTTCTCAATAGAATCATTGAAAAAATTCCGTCTCCAATAATTTCATTGGAAGTTTCATTTTACCCTATATCCGAATATTCATTCAATAATGACTAAATAAACATCACGCGTTTCCAGTTTTTTATCATTATATTTCGAAATTTTCATTGGAAGCCAATAAAGCGCGGAACGAAATAAAAAAAAAAATTAAATAACCTTTCATTTGCAATTAACCCCAACCCAGTTTAGTAATTACAACTGCACATATCGGTAAAAAAAATACGTATACATCAAAAATACCAATATTGACAAATTTTTCCAATTTACATTTCACTTTGATCCAAGTGTGAACGATGCAACGCTATAACTGGCAGAATGAACGTATAATAATTGATAGGCAAGGAGAATTAATTACTCAAAGTTGGATTTACTAATACGTAATCGAGGGCTCTTCCACGACGGAAATGAACGATATCCTATTAACCCCGAGGGAGTATCCCTATCCAGACTCATTGGCTGAACATTGTCCGTTCATCTTCTCCTATTATTCATGATTCCACTAGGTGGACATCCATTATAATCGGAAAAACTGACAGTGAAATTAAAAATTTTAACGGAATGAGTTAATTAAATTGAAAAGTACTGTTTCATAAATGGAGTCGAAAAATATTCAGTTTACTAATAATCTCCTGTTACATAGGCTCGAATTGAGTCTATTAACTTTACTCGCTTTTCTCATCGTCAACTGAAAATAGCTCTGTTTTCAATTAATTATTACTCTCTGTTGGGAACTATAATTTCCATCACAAACGGCATTATTAACGCAATTCCAAACTACAATTTGCACTTGAGTAGAGTCAGTCTGCGGTGTTATTCAGTTGGTGAGTTTCTGTAACTATGAGGGAATGTCAGTGACATTGACCGTTGACTAGGGGTTGAAGGAAAAAGTATGTATAAGAGTGAATGTATGTGGGAAAGGTGGCTTTCAAACATGAAGTAAAAAAAAAGTAAAGGGGATAGGAAAGTGGAGATGATCGCAAGAGAGTCATATCCCTCTCTAGTTGTTCCCTCGAAACTTTAGACATCGTTCTTTATACTTTTACCCCTTTTCATATATGAAATATTAAAGTTTTTCCTCTTAAAAAAACCTCCTCTATTTTATCATCACTAAAATCGTGGAAAAATGGAGATAGCTTTAAAAACGTTTTCAGAATTTGAGACGAAAATTTTTTTAATAATGATAACGGTATAAATTTTACGAACTAAGCTTAAAATCACTTGGAGAATTATATACATTTTGTGGCTTTTGAAATGATTTTTTAATTACAAAGAATAATGAATTATTAAAATGAAAATTTCCATTTTTCGACGTTATAAATATGAAAATTAATAGAGGCAATCAGAATTAATCTTGATTCTATGAAAATATGGGGAAAAAATGAAGTAAAAATTTAGTGAAGTCCGTAGTTTTGGAACGAAGGTATTATCTAGAGCGGGTGGCGCGTGGAGACGGCGCCTGCGCCAAAGAATTTCCTGGTCTAAACTGTGTGGCCGGGTTGCCGCGAGGGATGACGATGAGGGGATGTGACGCAGTCTGCCCCAGACAAGCACGGGGTACATTTGGGAGATAAAAAAAGTATCGAAACTCAGCATTCCCCGGGCATCACCACGGTAAACCGCGAAAACGTGTTTCCTCTTGAGGAGAGAAAAAAAAACAAGCAAATTTCTCAAATTCCCAAATCCTCCACAGCTTCATCTGCTCTCGATTGCAAAAAAAAGAGCCACAAAAAGAAGTATTTTGTAAACTTTTTCTACCGAAACCTCAGTAGATTTTTGTGGCCTTGATGGAGTGTTTTGTGGACCCATGTTGACCAGTGCTATTTTTCTCTCAATTATGTTTGGATACATGCACACGTGATGAACCATTCTGTGTAAGTGTACTCTCGTTTGTTTTGATTATAACACATAAAAAAAAATATGAGGAAAAAACCGTTTTTGATTCAATCATGCGACTGGTTTATTAATGAAGGGAATGTAACACATTTTCCGTAGCTCTAGATAAATGGAGAGGGAGAAGATTTGAAACTTAGCGAGGAGCTCACGTGCGTTCTGACGAGCTCATTTCGCCGGTCTTCCGAGCTTTTCGTGATTTATGTATTTCCATTTTGTTTCGAGTCATAGTCTCATGAATAATTTAATTCAAAAAGGAAAAACCTTCAAATCCTCCTCAAAATTCTCCTTCTCATTCTGTATCATTTCATAAATAAGGATTTTATGTAGATATGGAGGATTAATTCCGTACAATTGAAATTTAACGTAGTTTAGAACAAAATTATCATTATTATCGGTAATTAAAATTGCACAAAACGACTGTAAACGTTCCCAATCAAAATTGACCGATTTGAATACAAATATTCACACAAAGCTAACAGGAAATAAATGTCCATAGAAATTGAGTGCAGATTCATTTGTTACACATCCCAATAAACCGACATTCAACACTACCCCTCTGAACCCTTCATGGCCCTTCACATTAATTACGCTACGCGATTATTTGGATCCATCGGTGAAGAGGAAGCGTTTGGTGTTCGTTTAGGGACAGTGGAAGCGTAAATTTACTGCACCTTCCATCCCATTCCACTGTTTCCCAAAATCCGTTTAGCCATGATTCGGTGCTTTGCATAAGCCACCCCGCAGAGCATTCGTGCTTATGCCCCATAACGAGAAATTTTCGACTGATTTTCTTATCAACTTAATGGTAATTGAAGGATGCAATTCCTCAGGAAACAGAAAAGACAGAAGAAACTTTGAAATTAGTTTTTTCATTAAAAATTTCCCTTCAAGTTATAGAATTTTTTTCTCAGAAACTTAATTTTTCTTCTTGATCTAAAGTTTATTATAGTGAATCGTAAATTGGAATTTAGCAATTTAATGAAGCATAAAATCCTAAGACGGGATGTAATATATTTAATTTCAAGTTCACCAGAGCCAGAAAGCTTCAGTAGTGAGCATTATAAGGTGCACGTGGTCCAATATAGAGCTCAGAAGTACCGCTAGAACACTAGTACAACCAATGCAGTAGCCACTATCTCGATGTCATAAGGAGGGGGCTGTTTCTCTTTTTTCTTCTACTTTTTTATCGTACACCGAACCGAGGGATTCTGGGCGCATCTTCTCTTGTGCACACGCAAAAGAGAGAAAGGCAGAGAGAGAACGAGAGAGGACCTTCAAACCGATCGATAAAAGCCTCCCTCTCGTAAAATAACCAAATGTCAGGCGTCATATTTTTTTCCGCACACACCTCACTTCGTTTATTTACTTCGTTCCACACAAATATTTTCCGATAATTTTTTTTTCTCCTGCTTCACGAATAATGAAATGTACAGGCGTTTCAAATGCATTGACGAGAGTATTGTTTTGTGATTTTCGTTTTACGGATAATTTTTTTTCTCTTTCTGTTAAAGAAGGAAAAAATATTCACTTCCGCTCCATTCAAGGTGCTAACATGTGCGGAGAATAGACCCTTTGGTAAACGCGTATAGAAGAAATTCGATCGATGAAACCCGAGAGCTAGTGATATTTCTTATCAAGTGGAATTTTTCGTACAATTTTCATCATTTTATCCTTCATTGATTTCTCGATATTTTCAAATATGACATCAAACAAATTCATTGGACAGCCAGTTATAAATGTTAAATTTAAAATGTTTCCAATTCCCTAATAAATTAATTAATGCCTCTAATTTCATTAAATGGAAAATTCAATTGTCAATTATATACATTATTGGCACATTGTTTGATTATTTCTTCTATAATTTGCGATTATTCAAAGTCCACAAGTGTTGAATCATATATTATTATCGGAACGTTGTAAATTCATTGGTCATTTGGTTTGTCTCCATTGACTCGAGCATTTAGCAAATAACATCAGCAATATTGCTTTCATCACTGTGTACCCCAGTAAACTTTCTCTGGCTTCTTTTTCCTACCCTCGGGTTAGTAGCACCCTGGAAAGGAAAATTCGAATCAATATTTCCTGTCCCTAGTGGTGGTGTTTGCTGGGGGATTGTTCTTCTCGCTCTCTTTCTCTCTCACTCTTCTATTTCCACTATCATAAATTTGTGGTTTCGGACCGTATAAATTCGTTCGAATAGCATCAATGTGTGTGTTCACGGATCAGGGGTACGTTAAAATCCAAACAAGAAAATAAAATGGAAACAACAAGTTGATCAGAAACGTGTTTAATAGATAAAACATTGAGTGGTAATTTACTCGTGACGAGAGAGGAGTTTTTAAAAAAATGACAGAGCTGGTAATGTAATTGGTAAAGTCCGGTATTCGATACGGACGAAAGCCGACGAATCGATTGGCTCGTCGAGGTCCATTTGCGATTTCCCTGCTTCACAAATACTTTACCAGTGTATCCCGGGTGCGAAAGAAAAGGGAAATGGGATCTGATAGCTAGTGTATTGGGGTGAGAATGTTGAAGAGAAAGAAAAACGAGTGGATCAAAAACAGAAAAGGCTAAAAATTGCAAATAAATGAGAGTAAATAACAATTGCTGTAATGTTGATTGAGGAATCGTAATATATCAGATGAAAATGTTGTAAATATATATTGACGTATTCAATTAAAAATTATCGAAACGATTATCGACATTTTTTGATGTGAAAATAATTTCTGCTTAATAAGCTATGTTAATTGAAATTACATTAATTTATTCAGGCAAATATTATGTCAATAAATGTTTGGTTCGGTCAACTTGCTACTATTCAATAAATTCAAATGATCCAGAATCACTTGAACAGATCATTTGTAACTCAATCAATTTATTATCGAATAGCTTATGTTTCTGCAAAGTGTTTTTCTAATTATCAACTAAATTGAGAGACGAGATCATTTTTTCGTGAACGGCGGGATGATGTAGGAATAACTATATGAGCCACAACCTAAGGGCTAAAACACGAACTGGGAGGCTGCTTCAGCATGCTAATATCGGATTTCGGGGGGGACTCCTATATGGCAATGTGTTTTTATGTATATCCCCTCGCATCCACCTGACTCTATAACATGTCATGCTAATCGCTCCACCCCATCCCTCAAGGAGGAAACTTTTTAGTCCGGAAACTTCACGTAGTTTGAATTGCAATGCCTGCAACCACATAAACATCAACTTTCTTTTTTATCTCTTTAAATTTACATAGGTGATATGGAAGATGCTGCATATTTCAGTGGATTCATTTCAAATTGAAATATCTCACAGTAGAATTGGCGAATGTATTTTCTCGAGATTTACCAAGATTTCACAGTCGAGAAAATTCGAATCTCTCGTTTGTCTTGCACTAAAACGAGGGGAAAAGCGTTTTGGGAATGAATGAATGTTTTCAAGCTCATTTTCTACTTTTCAACTGTTGTGTGGGATGATTGTGGGTTTCTCACTTCTCTGGGGATGTTCTTCTGGGTAAATTCATCGTTGGGAAAAACGATATAGTGGTGCAGTTGCAAGTACATTGCAAGAGGGAAAAAATCACAGTAACAATCAGCGATGTTTGATTTATAAACTCTACCTTTCTTGCTCCTTTCCGTTTTTGTCATAGCAAGTTTTTACTGATAGGACTATTCCTTTTTTTGCTGTTGAAGCAGGTCATGGTACGAAATTGTATCCTTTTGTGTGCATGGACATTTGACGATACACTTGGCTCAGCTATTTCGCATTAGTACATTCTTTTCTCCTTGCGTCTTCCCTTCTCTCGCATGTGGGTCAGATGGATATGCTTTTTAGTTGATGAATCGTTGTTATATCCCGTCCCATTGAGAGGATACTAACCTCTTCTTTGTCTGCGTCACTTGTATCAACTTTCTTGTTTACTGATATTCTGTTGTGGGACAAAATCGTAGATCCCAAACGATGAAAAGTTCTCTATACTCATTTCAATGTTCATTCATGTCTTTGATAGATCAAGTAGAGTTTTCATTATTTTAAACTATTTCGTTCGAAAATTAAACTATTTTAATAATTTCAGTCTTCTAATTTGAATAGGAATATTTGTTTTCCCTGAATTTTCACCTGCAAATTTAATTAATTTGAATGAAATTCTCGTAAACTAACGGAAAAAATAAATTCATACGTTATAAGTTGTTGTGAAGTGACTGATTATCATCCATTTTCATTAAATGTTATAAAAATGTTGCCAAGTAAAATCTGTAATTAAAATTCACAGACAAATTAACAAAAATGTCAACAAAACTCAGCCTTAGAATTTTCAGAGTATGCAAATTTTCAGTACTAAATGAATTAACCAATTCCTTTGGATTCCGTTCTACTAAAGTTTCTACCGGAGTAAACGTACCCTGTCTCTAAAGAATCTCGGTTCGTTAACGCTCTCTCTTACCTTTCCACGAGTTTTCCGTACATGACAAATTCAAGGATGTGAGAGCGATAGAAACTCTATAACTAAGAATACTTTCATTGATATTGTGAAAAAGTGGTGTGACTTCAAACTCTCAATGCAATTTTTCTTTTAATCAAGACGTTTCGAACTCAATTTCAAGAGAAAATAAATGCTAATAGTAGACTTATCAGATAATGAATATAAAATACGAAAACAAATCGAAATAAATCAATCGAGTAAAATGGACACTCGGATTGAACGATTCGAGATAGAGATTTTCTGATGATTCCATTGGAAAGCTGAGGAAATTTTAGTAAGAATACGTGTGTCAAAATTAATTTTTTTTATTTCTTTGAAAATTCGAGTTTTCTGGT